>APFE031191283.1:80641-136941 GCA_000404065.3 Pinus taeda
AAATACTACATGCACTTAAGAAATGGCGACCTTACCCAATGGGAAGAAACTTCAAGGTAAAAATGGATCATGATAGTCTTAAATACTTTTTAGAACAAATATTATATTTAGAAGAATAGAAAAAATGGGTCACAAATATGTTGGGTTATGACTTTAAAATCATCTACAAAAAATGGAAGAAAAATGTTGTTGCAGATGCTTTCTCAAGAAAGGATGAGGATGTGGAAGCATTATTTTGTTCTATTTCTATTATCCATCCATATTGGATAAATGAGGCAAGGGACGAATAGAAGAAGGAAGAAGAAGTGTGGCCACTCATTCAAAATTTGTAGAAGATCCTAGTTCAAACAATATTGCTAGAACTTGATGAGGAAGGAAAAATCATATTGGAACCTGAAGCAATCATAGAAACAAGAACCTGGCAGCTACAAAATCGATGAATTTCAGAGTATCTCATCAAGTGGAAAAACTTACCTGCTTAAGATTCCACATGGGAGGACAAGAAGTTTTTACAGAAGCATCAAGAACTACTCAAGTGTTGAGGACAACACTTTTTGAAGGAGACGGACATGTTAGGTCCCTCTACTACTATTGTAACCCCTTATTGTTCTAAGTACAACCCCCTCATTATATTTTTGTGCCCATGTAGTCCCATATTGCTATTATTTTGCCCCATAGAAGCCCACTATTGTTATTATTGTGCCCTTACATTATTATTGTTATGTCAGCTCTGATTATATTATGACCCATTAGACTCCTATATATAGAAAGGAGGTCTTGTCATTTGTATCATCCAAGAATTATTCATTTGTGTAATGTAAAGAAGGTTTCCCCCTTGAAGAGGCTAAATTCTAAGGTGTGTATCTCTCTTTTCTATATGTTTTTGAGTTGGTTTCATAACAATCTCTTCGATTTCAGGCAAGCTCCAAAAGACATGTCATTGCAGAAGGTGATGCAGAAAAAGTAGAGCATTATAGAGTCTAAGCTATCAGAAATGTCTCCTATATTTTCTGATACGGTCTGCAGCACCAATGGGCAAGCAAAAATATGGGAGTTCATATACGACAGGCTTGAGGATGAGCGTCCCAAAGTTACTGTCATAAAGGAAAAAATCAACTCAAGAAAACCTTCAGGAGTCTAATTCAAAGATGTTGCCTATTCTTTCCTTCAAAGAATAGGAGTGAGAGCCAAAATAGTACCATATACGGATAAGGTTATGTGGGTGGTGGAAAACCTCACTATTGAAGACATGCAATTCAGAAACTCGAGAACGGAAGTTATGGGGTCATTTAAAGCTGAAGGCTTGAAGCAAATATACTATTTACCTTACCCTCAGGACATATATGATATCTCATACCTCACCAACTTTGCAAAGAGAAATGAAGAACCTTTCAAGATGATCTAGGGCTGGAGGGTACTAGAGAACAAGTTCAAAATTGATAAAACGGATATGTACCCTATAGCCTCTTTGGCTAACCCCTAAAGCTATGCAGTTGCTATGTTATGTAGGCTATATGGACTACCTAATAATGCTAAGTTTTTCATAGAATGAATTCTGTTGACTGATGCCTCTGTCAATTCCCACATTATGAATTGGGCCAGTATCCCATCTAATAACCTAGCCATTGTCCTCACGACTATCGTCAGAAGAGATCCTCCTCCATAGAGAACCTTCCTCCATTCTATTTCATTACCTACATCATGGATTGCATCTATTTCTGCAGGACCCCTACGCTATCCATCTCAGCCATAAACATATTTTGGAGTCCCATTACATACCCCATTTTTATAAAGTATGCCATTCCATTATTTTTCCATTACATCAATTAATTTTTAGTATGAAAGCCCCTAGGTTTTCCAAAGAATCTGCTACATACCTTCTAGTAGTGGGAAAGTATTTTGTTGAAGAATGGTTTACAGACATTAGGGTTTTTGGCAGTACAATGGAACCACATGTCCTCCCTTTATATGTCTTTGATAAATTGTTAGCAAGAGAAATAGCCCACCAGACTGTAGGAAAAAGCTTGACCAAGACTCTAAAAGAGAGAAAGAAGTCATTATGGCCATCTTTTCCTATGTGGTGTGGTTCCTTTTCATTAGAAAATTTTAACCATGCAATGAAAGAGTCAGCAAGCCTAGAAAGCCTTAGGCTCCATACTTTGTCAAAAAGGAAATTTGATCCAGACAAAATAGCATATAACATTACTACTATAGTAAAGATCAACCCTTATAATCATGAGGCTAATAATTCCAAAGACCTTTTACATTCAGTTGAATCCTTCAAACAAGCGTTTGAGTGGGCAAGGGATAATCTAAGTCCTGAAGATTTTGAAAGCTTTCAAGAGTTTAGAAACAAAAGGCTTGAAATAATTCCGCTGCATTTGTTAAAAATAAAGGACAAGCCTACACCCATTATGATTGTCAATAGCAGGGCACCTAATTATCGCATAGAGTCTCAAGTGGATATAGGGAAATCACTGGATATAAGGAGAGCCGAGGACACCGAGAATACAGTTGAATCCAATAGGAGGTCATTCGAAAAGAAGGGTACGAGTAGCCCACCTAGAGATATTGGTTCTAAGATCAAAATCAACAACTTATAACACGAGTGGGATCAATTCAATAGAAAACTACAAAATGCTCCCAAGAAAATAGATACCCAAGAGAAAATGGAGTATCAAACTCCTCTGCATGTTTGGAAAAAATGTTGAGTCTGAACTGATGGATGAGAAAGCGACAATGTCTCAACATATTGAAATCATTCCCACTTTACCCACATTGGAAATTGTCTTAAAGGTGACTGAAATCCCTCCTCTAGATGTGTTCTACAGCCTGCTACACAAGGCTGTAATAAGAAGATAGAGGAAAAGAAGGAGGGTAGAGACACCCGAAATCCCACCTGGGAATGAACAAATAAACATAGTCTGGAAGGATATTCCTTCCAATTCAGCTCAAAACTTGACCATATTATCACAATTTATAGGGGCATATGCAACTACCACCACGAATAAGCTACCAAGATATCTATTTTGTTGAGGGAAAAGGAAGAGAAGATTGCAAATCTCAAGAAACAACTCAAAACAGAGAAGGAAAGTGTGAACAGGTAGGCCGTTGAGCAACTAGCTCAATTGCAACAGAACATAGAGGTGTTGAAGATAAGTCATGAAGTAGACATATTGGGCAAAAAGATGCAACTCCAATACTTGCAGCAAGCCATGGAATAATATAAGGATGCCCCTACTATCGATGAATTCATTAAGGAGGTGCTATAACTAAATTCTCTCGTATTAAAACAAAAATAACAGTTTTACCAAAAGATTTCACATATCACCCCTTATCCAATCACCAGTGACTAGCTAACAGATAAGGAAATTGACCAAAGAACTAATTACTTATCTAAACACAAGAATCTCATAATTCATCGAGTGGAAAGAAATAGAATAGGGAAGAAGAGATAATCTACCTGAGATCGAGGAGACAATTAAGGACATTATATTCATGGATTGGGATGTGAGGATCAAACAAGGTGAATTTGCAGTGGCAAGAGAAGTTGGGATCTTGAAGAACATAGTGAAGGCGTTAAAACACACTTTTTATGCCACCAACCTGGTGAAGGAAGGCAACCCGAAAGAACTCCCCGATTTAAATGACTTGCATAAAAGCTAGAAGGAAAGAGCAAAATCTCAAGGGAAGAAATTGCAAAGTTAGAAAAGAATGATTGGGAGGCGTATTTGCAACTCCTTGTCAAGCCATGCAAGCAAATCATGACCCTTATCTTCTCACTCCATTCAACTCAATGAATGTTGCAACCTTTCACAGATGCTATCTTTGCAGGATAGGTCAGAACACAGTTTGGGGCACCTCCTCAAGTTAAATCGATGGTCGATATATGTGATTTAAAAGACAAGCTTGTAGGCAAAAAATCATCATCATAGCCTCTGCTCATCAAGTCAATTTTCTTTTTAGAGTTAGTTAACTATTTAGGAGGAAGGTTGTTTGAAACCTCCTCATATTTTTGTATAATCTATTTTTGAACATTAGCTAGAATAGTATTTATACACTTCTCATGCATTTAGAGAGGGGTCCAGAATTTTATCAAAAGCATTTGCAAAGAATGCACTTTTGTAATTTTGTGAATTGTTTGGTGAAATTATGGGACATGATTGTTTATTTTAAATATCAGACTACTTTCCTTTATTTTTGCACTATTGTATATTTCGAAGATAATTTGATTTGAAGAAAGGAGTTGATCTATGTCATTAGTCAGATGAGCAGAACTTCACACATATGGTACTTCTATCTTGTATGATTAGTTATGTTTCTGTTTAATTAGTGATAACACTTTATTTTCATGAATTGTATATGAGATATGTTCTTTCTGTTAAGCATTAGTTTATGTATTGTATGATGCCTAGCTGAAATTGTTTATTTTCATATATAAATCATCAAATATATGCGATATAGTTTATACATTTATTTGACTAACTATTTATTCAAAGAAATCATCTTTAGACGTTATCACCTTTGTTTTATGCATGATTCATCTTTATTATCGCATATCAAACAAATATCTTTTTAGATTGCAAATCACACAAAAATGCCCAATTTTATATTAAATTAAGTTAGCTAGAGATTTGCATGATAGAATAGGTCATTCAGTTATCATTATTCTATTGCAAAAGGAGCCACCACTTTAAGTGGAAAAGGAGTTGTCTTAAGGTCTGGACCGGGTGGTTATCCCCCATGTTGGAGTAGCAGAAACCTAAGGCTTCAACACTGTGCTAAAATTCCTCTTTAGAACATATTAAATATGCTTGAGGATTTATGAAATTAATTACAAGTTTAAACATGGGTTTTTGAGTGTTTTTATGTACTTTTTATGTGCAAATTAACATAAACAAATGACTGAAGAAAATTATATAATAGATATTAACATCACCATAAATAGTATCACATCAACACATGATAAAGGAGTTCACCCCTCCTAGGCTATGTTTCCTTGGTCCAGCTTCCAATGGCTTGGCCTTCTCTATTATGCTCAAAAGTATCAATACGTCAATTTACAATGCTAATAATGCTCTGAAACCTATTCCAATGGCTGCAGAATCCCCAAAAATTCTTTTGTAGCCTCTTTTTACTCCCGATTTTGTAAAAAAATAAAGAAGTTATGCCCTTTCCCATTCTTCTACTAATCTTACCGCAAATTCCCCAAAATCTGGCACCATCCTACAAATTTTCCCCAAAACGTGGTAATGGAGTGACAATTTCACCAAATTTCGTGCAAAATTGTCTGACACTTTAAATACCCTCCAACACCTTAATTCCAAGAAACGTGGCCATATGGGGGCCACGTGCTTGTGGCTAAGGCCAATGGTCTGCCGCTGTCGGTCGAGCCCCAACTCCTCATAGTTTCTAGTCATATGGTGGTGTCGCGACCACATGTTGGCCCCCACAAGTTGACCCTCTCCCCCGAATGTCGCACATATGACATTTAAATAAAACAGGAAGTTCTGTATAGTTAAGAAATATGTACATGGCATATTGGTAAATGACTTTGGTGTTGTGTTGTGAGGTCGTAGGTTTGAACTCCGCTACCTCTGCCCAGAATTTGAACATAATTTTGGTGGTCCCCCGGCTATCATGCAGCGATGTTTGGTTGGGCCATGTGTCAACCCATGACTGGCCACCAATTCGACCAATAAAAAACTGTCAAATTGCACCAATGACAAAATTCCACTTGTCAGTTTACCATTTGCTGGAGGAGCCCGTTGACCAAGTCAAACTACCACATACACCTGCAAGGTCAGTGCCACGTTAACAGTGTGGACTACTAACTGGGCTATCCAATTTTTTCAAAATTTCTGTGTTTGGAAAAGTGAACATAACATGATTCGCGGATCATATGGCGTCTGTTTTGCGTGAAATGAGTTGTGACAAATTCAGGATGATGAGCACTATGCAATCATTCAGGTTCCACACCAATCTGCTAACTTTTAATCTTAATATATTTTTTGAGCACCAGATCAGGGGTCCAAGGGGGGCTTGTGAAATAGATGTAAAATTTCCTTGTAAAATATTGTAATTTCGTAGTCAATCTAAGTTGTGCATGACATGAATGATCTTACAGTATAAGTTATGCTTAATTTAGGGTTTTTTTTTCCATAGAAGTCAACCCGTCGCTATATATGATGGAATTGTGTTGCGGCTATGGATATGTGTATTTTGAGCAAGAAAGAGAGATGAGATTGTGTGAGAGAGAAGATGAAATTACAGTGGATTTGATGTAGGTTGTATCTCTTCATTTTTCTAGATAATATAAAGGAAAGACTTGTTGTTTCTCTGTGGACATAGGCCAAATTTGGTGAACCATGTATATCTGTGTCTCTCTTGTTTTATTTGTTTTATGTGTTTTTGTTTTTGTAGCATTTTATGTGTTCCATTTCTCGGTAATATATAATTTTCTAACACTACTGGGGCCTATCATTGGCATATTTTATTTTTAATGATTAGGATAATACATGCTCTACCATTGAACCATCTAAATTCTTTCTTGTCCCTTTTCCATTTCCTCCTTTTTGTTCGTATAATGCAACCCATGACTTTGTCACTTGCGAATTGTAAAGAATGAATTTGTTGATGGCTTCAAGTTCTGAATTCGCTAATGAAATCAAACCAACATATATAGTATGTAAGAGATCAAAATATGCATTATGAAGTTCAGTGTGAATAATTACTGCATATAAATTTGACAAATGATAATTCACTTCCTCTTTATTAGGTGCATTTTTCCATTCGTTTGGAGAATCTCTCCTTCTCTTTTGTCTTCATCCCTTTCATCTTCCCAAATCACTACACTTGGTGTGTTGTCGATCTGATTGATGTACTCATTGGCATAATAGAAAGACTCATATGATATGTACCCCTTCCAATAGGTCCCTTTCGTTTTTCCCTTTGTCAAACAAAACCTTTCATTTTCTTCATGTATCTCTCTAAGAAGAACATCCAACGAGCAACTAATTCAACCTCACCTACTAGGTGAATTAGAAGATGAATATACAAGTCCATGATAGTTGTCGATAATTCCTTAAACATATAAATGATTTGAACTATCTCTTGACACCACTTTGGAATGTTAGCCATTTGAATCTCCTTTGATGTGATCCAACATACAAATGCAAATAATTTTCATATGGCATGTCATGGGTCTTGGGGGAAGTCACGGTTCACACACCCATGGATGAGTAGAGGATAATGACACTGCAGAGTAAACATATAAAAAAATTAATTATGTTTTATTCCATTGCATAAAAATAATAACACATAATAAAATCATGTTTCTGTCATAATTCCTCTTAGAAGGTTCAAATGGTCATGTGATTTCAACCCCGACAAATTTCCTTCCATAGTGAATCAATGCCATAGAGAAGACCCCTATAAAGAACACACCCGCACACCCATTATAGCTTCATTTACCAAAGAAATCCCATCTTTCTTTAAAATCCATGGGACATCACCTTCTTTGAAAGACTAAGAGATACTAGCCTCTCCTCTATTTTCTTGTCTTGGCCAATGTTTCATTTTATTTATTCAAGAAATAAGATCTCTCCTAACAACCAATGTGTCATTTTCTTTCGATGATGTGTGGCTAAATATATGTATGGGATCTTGTAATTGGGAAATCTTGAGATGATCCCAATATGGGAGCTCGTAAAATATATATTTCATTTTCATCTGAATGGGAAATTTCTAAATATAGGTTTCAAATAATTCTAGACCAATGAACATAGGCTCCCCATTTGAATCAAACATTTCTACCATCTTCTTCTCCTTCTCTCTCTCATATTCTCTAAGACATTTAGTTAGTGTTATTATTGTAGTCCTTTAGGTTCCCTCTGGTTTACCATTAAAAGTGCTTGGTTTCCTTCTATAAGGGTGTTCTTCTAGGAGGAATACCTTGGAGAAGTCATACACTAAATTTCATAGGTGGTTGGATAACCTAACCTTCACAGAAGGCCCATAACCTTTATATCCATGATAGGATTTTGTTACAATATAAACAAATCAATAAACATGTAATTTACCAGAGAAAACTCCTAAGCTTGGATAATCATGTGTGGTGTAAGAACATATGCCATACAACGTAAAAGTTATGTTTGTTTCGATGGGTCTTCATACATCATACAGATGTTTCCCTTTCCATATTTCCTTCAATTCATCTACCAATGGTTGTAAGTAGACATCCATATTCTTCAATTGTCTTCTACCAGGTACTATGAGACCCAACATAAGATGTTCATTCTTCATGAAAAACCACGGGGGAATATTTTTATTGAACACTAATACAAGCCAAATAGAATAGTTTGTATTTTTGAGGGAATATGGGTTGACGCCATCCATAGCTATGCTAAGTCATATACTTCATACTTCATCCTTGAATTTTTCACATCATGTATCCTTTATATGCTTCATGGCTATTGAATCTGTTTGGATTTACATAACTCCTGACTCACTTTTGTGTGAGGCATCCCATCCCTGCAACAGAGCTAATTATTTGGAATGAAAAAGCCTTTGAATCTTTGGGATTATCGGCATGTGCCTCAATATATTATAAGGAGGAGCATTTGATTTAGACATATCTCTTTGTCTACATATTCTCCTCTTCATAGATTACAATCATTCATACATGCATTATATGTTATGTACTCAACACCCAACATTTTAAACAACTTATTTACCTATTTTTAGCTACCAGGAAATACATTATCACTCGAAATAAACTTATCTTTTAATAACCTAAAGTTGGTGCAGAATATAAATGTACAATGTAATATTTAACATTCATAAAATAGGCCATTTTTAATGTTGATTATGTCACAATATTTCTCAAAATATAAGCGATATGATTATGGTCAATTACTTGAATATTTCCAAGAAACATACATTTGACATGCCAAACATTGCTTTAAAGTTGTACAGTAACATCATTGTCCCTAACTAGGTAGACTTGGATTGGTCACCATGATCAGGATTTAAACAGGAATGCAACAAATTACAAATATGACCACACATATAGATATGCAGTAGAAATAATACTTCATTTCGTTACTGTAAAATACTAAAATATGCTTACAAACAGAAATGGAAATAAACTAGCTAGGGCGATGGTAGCTTATGTCTAAGAAGAGATGTGGCGACTACATGCCTTTGAACTATGTTACGATGAGACTCGAAGGCCTATTTATTATTGAGAAACAATGGAAAACCCTAAACATCCAAAAACCTAACCTTAGAACATGAAACACCAAACTATGGGCCTCGTTTGGGTAAATTGGTACATCAACTTGTTAGGGTCATAACTTTGGCATAGGAGCTCTGTTTGACACGCACAATATCTCGTTAGAAATATCTATTCAAGAAATACAACTTTAAAAGGAGAAACGTTGGCCCATGGATGGATGTTGCTCCCAGGTTTCCCAAAAAACATCGTTTAGGGCCTCAAAACAGCTTCGAAAATTCAGGACCTAAAAAACTACTAAAAATAATAAACTGTGCTACAATTAAGGAAACTAAAAAGATGAAAGAAACAATGGTGGGGGTCCAAGTGGACTTGGCGGGTGGCCACCAATATCCACCTGGATCATTCCTCCCCATTAGGAAGCAATGGTCCCCATTGCATTGAGTTCCTTCATGAGATGAGGAAACGTTTGCTAAACATCGTCCCTATTGAGCCAGTTGTCTTGGTGAAGGAGTTGGCCTGCTTTGATAATTCGATATAGTTGGATATTTTTCTAGTGAATGTTCTTGATCTATGTGTCCATGCTTTGATTAGTTGCAGCTTGTTCCAAGCAATATGGATTTAACTTTGTGGGTGTGAGTTGTTCTGCAATGTTGGATGTGTCTAGTAATGGTGGGAAGTATGGTTGAAGGTGGTCCACATTGAACACTGAGTGTAGGCAAAGGAATGGTGGAATGCTGAGCTCAAACGAATTGTCTCCCATAGCCTTGGTAATTTTCTAAGGGCCATAACAAAGTGGTCTAAGTTTTTGATAGGTTCCAATAAGGCATTCCTTTTGCAAATGAAACTAGACTTTTGTTGGGTCCCTATAATACTAGTGATTACCCCATTACTATTGTAGTTATACCACTTATTAATATTGTTGTGCCCCTATTATCCCCATATTATTATTATTGTGCCCCATAGAATCCCTCTATTGTTATTTTTGTGGCTTTATATTATTATTGTAGGTCGGCTGGGTTATATTGTGACTCCTTAGACTCCTATATATAGAAAGGAGGTTTTGTCATTTGAATCATCCAAGAATTGTTCATTTATGTAATGTAAAGGAGGTTTCCCCCTCGAAGAGGCTAATTCTAAGGCGTGTTGATCTCTCTTTTCTATCTTTTTGTGAGTTGGTTTCATAACACATTTTTTCTCATTCTCTATATTTGTTTAGAAATTGGCTTTTGAGAAAGTTTATTTGGTAAATTCCATCCCATGTAGTTAGTAGGAGATGTTTGATTCTTGGAAAATAAACATTCCAAGCAATAGAATTATCTCCTCTATTGCTTCATGTGTCAGGGTGTCTTTGCCAATATTTTTTTGTTGGACTATTTGGTTAGAGAGGAATAAAACTCTATTTAAAGAGGAGACTCCTTATTTACGACGAGCGACCTTAAAAGTGTTGGGTTGTGTTATATTCTTTCCACGATTAACCTACGTAGTGAACCGGGGGGTTAGAAGGGGGGCGGCACGCCCCCCTTCGCTTGCCGCCAATTGCGCAGCGGGGGGGTCATAGGGGGGGCGGTAGCCCCCCTTGTTTGGGGGGTTTAAGGGGGGCGGGTAGCCCCCCTCTACGGGGTTCGGGGCAGCGCCCCGAGAAATTTTTTTGGACCCTATATTAGGTTGGGCAAACCTACCTATGGTTTTTCGGTCCATGGTTTTGGACGCAATGGGTTTTCGGTTCCATGGTATTGGATGCTTCGGGATGTATAAATATGTATTGTAACATTGAAAGGATATAATGAAAAATCAAGCTGGTAGTCTCGGTTTTTGGATCCAGCGGGAAATCTCTGTGTATATGTGTTTTATGTGTTATGCTCTCACATTTTTATTTTTCCTGTGATTTAGAATTCATATGCAGGTAATTTCTGTACGGGGTTAAAACCTACAAAAAGACCTTAGTTTTCTCTAATAATACATTTCAGCTTGAGGTCACAAAGTGGCTGATATCTAAGAATTTTCTATCATAGAGAAGAGTGGATAGAAATCCTCATTCTCCTAGATCAGGTGTTAGCTTCAATCCCTGCCCAAATGCTCATAATTTCCTTGGCATAAGATTGGCAGCTGAGGAATTTCAAAATTATAAAAGAAGTCAATCATTAGCTTTGATTTTTTTTAATTGAGCCTCTAAAGGAAACCTAGGGCCAGTAGGAGAAGGAAGGGTCCCTTCATAATTATAGCCTGGGCAGATGGATAGGGGCAAGGAAAATATTTAAATGGGATATGATGCTTTGCTTGAGGTCGTTGATCTCATTGAAATTTCCCACAACATTAGTTATTAATGTTTTCAATCGTTCTTCTAGAATGGGGTTAATCTGAATGACAAAAATCCTTCATGTGGCAGATCTTCAAACCCGAATAGATTTCAAATTAATGTCTCCCCTCAAGTTTTTCCCTGAATGGTGTGATGAAGATTTGTTAACTGTGGAAGGGAGTTGGGATAATTGCGTGTTTTTCC
The DNA here is from genome assembly GCA_000404065.3 of Pinus taeda. Lineage (NCBI taxonomy): Eukaryota > Viridiplantae > Streptophyta > Pinopsida > Pinales > Pinaceae > Pinus > Pinus taeda. Next base: position 92,380 of record APFE031191283.1, read on the forward strand.
CTATTTCTTTGTGTTTTGTTCGGTGGCTCCACAACAGGTGTTTAGGAAGCAATCATGGCCACTCCTAAGAATTAAGTCTCTGATGACAAGTTGAAACGTTGGAAGCAACCAATAGAGAAAATTTTTAAAGTTTTAATGAGTATGGTAGAAATTACAACCAAAAGGTTGGAACTCATCAAGAGCGAAAGGGAGGAAAGGTTCATACTACTGGAAAATAAATCCGATTGGCTGCAGATGCACATGGTTAGGAAGATGGTTAGGTTGGAGTCTGAATAGATTTAGCTGAAGCTGCAGATTAATGGAGAAGCGATGAATGCGTGACTGATCTAGGTGGATGTTGGTGGCCACCCACCTATCCCACTTGGACCCCCACAACTATCCCTTTCATATTTTCAGTTTCCATAATTGTAGCATAATTTACTATTTTTAGTAATTTTTTGGTCTTGAACTTCTAGAGCCATTTTGAGGCCCTAAACGAATTTTTTTGGGAAATTTGGGAGCAACATGGGTCCATGGATTAATGTTTCTCTTCCCAAAGTTGTAGTGCTTGGATAGATCTTTCTAATGAGCTATTGTACGTGTCAAATGAAGAACGGGTGCCAAAGTTACGACCCTGGGAAGTTGATGTACCAACTTACACAAAACGAAGCTCATAATTTGGCGTTTCATCTTCTAGGGTTAGGTTTTGGGATGTTAAGGGTTTTCCATTGTTTCTCAACAATAAATAGGCCTTTGAGCTTCATTATAACCCAGTTCACAGGCATGTAGCCGCCACTTCTCTTCTCAAAGATAAACTACCATCACCTAGCTGGTTTATTTCCATTTTTATTTGTAAGCATATTTCAGTATTTTACAGTAATGAAATGAAGAATTGTTTCCACTACATATCTGTGTTTATGGTTATCTCTGTAATTTATTGTGTTCCTGTATGAATCCAGATCAGTGGTATCAGAGTGGTCTGCTTTTTCTTTATTTTTCTTTCCATGTCCCTAACGAGGTCAGGATATAAGGAGTTAGGCATTGAACTGGTCGAACCTTTGTAAGACCAGCCTCACAAATCCCAACGGCCTCCCATGGTGAATGAAAAGAAAGATGAGGGGGCAGGAGATCCTATCAAATCTTTCTCGAAGAAGCCCTCGAGCGGCAAAGGAATGCGATGATGGACAAATTTGCCCAGATCCTTCAACGACTACCCAGAGGCAACGCATCAGCTTCTAACAACTACTCTGGAAATGCCACGCCCTTTAAGGTACAAGTTAATTTTGAAATCGCCATATTCAAGGGTCAGATAGGTGCAGATGCTGTAGATAAATGGTTAAATCTGATAGAGGGTTATTTTTTTGTTCATGAATTTTCGAGTCAAGAAAAGATTGTTTTTGCTCTTCTTAAAGCATCCCCCCATGTTAAGGACTGGTGGGAAACCTACTACGAGTAGAAGGATGAAAGTACGGACTCACTGTTCTCAGCCGCACCCTCTTGGAATTCCTTTCAGGATGCCATCAAGGAGCAGTACTACCTTGTCAAAACTATGAGGACAAATACATAAAGTGGACCACGCTACGACAGGGATGGGACCAAAATGTGCTGGAGTTCACAAAAACTTTTCATACCCTTCGCACATAGTTGTGTATCACATATTTTGAGCTACATATGGTACTCAAATACCACGGCTGCCTACACAGATACATCTAGGAAGATATGGAGTTCTTAAACATCTCCTCACTCTACATAATGTTCCGATACGCTGTCAAAATCAAGCAAAAGTTCAAATAGAAGAAGCAAGACTTTGGATCTGCAAATCCGAAGACCATAGGACAAAGCCAAGGCGAGGTGACCGAAGACAACCCTTTGAAGCAGCAAGAAAAGAACAACACCACGAAGTCGAAGGACACAAGAAAGTGGTGTGAGTTCCATAAGAGCCCCAATCACAACACAAGTGAGTGCCGGACGAAGTAGTCGCGGGTGGCCGAGTTGAAGGCTTCAGAATTGGATGCATATTCTGACCCTAAGTCAGAACCTGACAAGGGTAATGGAAAAGGGAAGCATATCATTGATGCGGAGCCCAGTGCCACTGTTGCCACCACCAAGATCCAGAATAATGAGTCCGAAGATCCAGAGGAGAGGGACCGCCTTTTCCACTCATAGATGTGGGTGAAGGGTTCGACGCTGTAATTCATTGTTGATAGTGGGAGGCAAAAGAACCTCATTTTAGTAGAGGTCGTGAAGTGATTGGGCCTACTGAATACACCACACCCGCAGCCGTACAGTAGCGGGTGGCTTCACCAAGGACGAGATCTCCGAGTTCGCTAGCAGTGCCGCCTTGCTTACAACATCAAACCCTTCATAGATGAGGTATTGTGTGATGTTACACCTCTGGATGTTTGTGATGTACTATTAGGCCAGCCATACTTATGGAGGTGACATGTGGTGTATGAGTCAAGGCCTCGCATTGTCATTATTTCTTTGTGTAATTCATTATACAGGATACCGGATGTAGCCCCACCTACCGCCGCCTCTTTGATCACTGGCAAGAAAGGCAACAAGCTCATCTCCCAAACTAGGAAAATCATTTTCTATTTGGTTCGCTCCCAAGGTAAGGGGAAGATTGTCACCACATCCATGACCCCCGCAAAGGGTTCCTCCACATAGCAGCAGTAGTAGAGGGATACGGTCATGAAATAACATAGGAGTAGCTTTTCCTCATGCACAGGGGCACCACACAAGTTTCAGGTGGGCGACAAAGTTTGGTTACATATGCAGAAAGATTGCCTTACAAGTGCCCATCAAAAGCTCAGACCCCTCCGACATGGTCCTTACAACATTACCAAGGCTATGGGAAACAATGCTTTGGGGCAAAACATTCCCCCATTCCTTCACCTACACCAAGTGTTCAATTTGTACCGCCCTTGACCATGCTTCCCACCATTACTGGACACATCCGAGATTGCAGAACAACTCACCAAGGACCATGTTCAGCAAATGGAGCAACTCAATGCAATGGGGACCATTGCTTCCTAAGGGGGGAGGAATGATCCAGGTGGATGTTGGTGGTCACCCACCTATCACACTTGGACCCCCACAACTGTCTCTTTCAGATTTTAGTTTCTATAATTGTAGCACAATTTACTATTTTTAGCAATTTTTCATGTCCTGAACTTCCGGAGCCATTTTGAGGCCCTAAACGACATTTTTTGGGAAATCTGGGAGCAACATGGGTCCATTGACTAATGTTTCTCTTCCCAAAGCTGTAGTGCTCGGATGGATATTTCTAATGAGCTATTATATACGTTAAATGGACATCAGGTGCCAATGTTACGACCCCGAGAAGTTGATATACCAACTTACCCAAAATGGGGACAACAATTTGGTGTTTCATCTTCTAGGGTTAGGTTTTGTGATGTTAAGGGTTTTCCATTGTTTCTCAACAATAAATAGGCCTTCGAGCCTCATTGTCACACAGTTTAGAGGCATGTAGCCACCACATCTCTTCTTAGAGATAAGCTACCATTGTCGTAGCTGGTTTATTTCCATTTCTATTTGTAAGCATATTTTAGTATTTTACAATAATGAAATGAAGTATTATTTCTGTTGCATATCTGTGTTTATGGTTATCTTTGTAATTTATTGCATTCCTGTTTAAATCCAGATCAGGTACCCTAGTTCCAAGTGTGGACTCTTCAATCTTGACATCGATCTTTAGGTGGTGGAAATGGTTGGTGTGGTGACTGAAGAAGGCTCGTCTCATGGAAAGGAGTTGATCCTAGAAAATGTAGTAGAGGTTGGCCCCTCTGGGGTAAACTAAGTAATATTTTTTTATGTAATGAAAGTATACAATTTTTTTAGGGAATTTTCGTAGAATCTATGTGATGATTCAATGTAAAATTGTAGTTCAAAAATCTCAAAGAGGCAAGAAAAACATGTTGTGATTATACTCGAACATTGAAGCAACATAGATCACTAAAGCTTGTAAATGGTTTTGGCCATGAAATCCAAATATTTCAATATAATAGCTACTTGTTTTGTTTAAAAATTAGTATTCCAACCCTTGCCCCTTGGAGGCTTCCTTGACACATTGTTAGGGTTGTCACATACATTCCATGCCTGTGTTTATGAATTCAGTTTTCTTATTTGTTTTTTGTTTGTTTTTCCTTTCTTGTTCAATTAAAATTATAAGCGTAAAAGTACCAACAATATTACTATGGGAAAAACCATGGGAAAACCATGAACTATCAAAATTATTAATTTCATTTAATTTTTTAATTTAATTTATTTATTTTTAATGTAATTTGATCGAGTCAAAATATTAAATAGGACATGACATGACATTACAACATATCTACCATACGAGATTGGAGAGCGCCTCTTAGCACAATAAAGTAGCAAAACAAATATATAAGAAAAAATAGATCTAATTATATTAAATAACAAATAAAAAGAAAAAAATGTAGAGACACAAATTATATTTTATGAAATTGACGAGTTTTTCCCTCCTCGAGTTAAAATTAGGTTATAGAGAAAAGTTAGGTTTGCATAGATAAACACCTTTGCATCCATTTTACTCTCTTTCTTATTAGACCATCCAATATGTTGCATTGGGGTAGCATCAGATGTGCTCTAGCCACAAAAATTGGTGGAGATACTAAAGCGCATGAGATATCCAATACCCATAAATGGTTTGGGAAGATTCTAAACAATTTAGGAGAGATTAAAATAATTAATATTTTTAAAGGAGTCCCTAAGTCTAAACTTAGGAAAATAAAATATTAATGTGAGTTAATATAAAACTGTGTTAGAAGGGTCCAAAAGTCATGGATCAAGCCAGAGTTAATCTTAGCCATTGATTAGGGACTTAATATCGGCCGTTGATTTGTGAACAATAAAATTATATAAGGAGGCTTGAGGGTCACTTGGAGGACATGCCGAGTTGATCAAGATTTCGATTTTATGGGGCAGGGTTTGCTGAGGAAGTCAAAAGAGTGATTAGAGTTACAGATGAGGGGTAGTGAATATAGAAGCAGAGAGGCAGAGATAGTACCAAAAGGATTAGTGTAGAAGCTGGGAGAGAGGGACATAGAGCCAGCTAGAGGTTCACGCATAGGCAGCCAGGGCTCACGTAGAGGAAGCCAGGAGTTGCGTAGTGCCTCAGAGAGCCAGCGTGGGTGACGTAGAGGCTATAAGGGCTAATGTAGGGCCTCCAGAGTCTAATGCAGGGCAAGCCAGGGTGACGTTGGGCCAAGATTATTCTCTATTGGGTGAGTCATTTTTGGCACCTAGACTGTATTCATAAACTTCATAATAATAAAACCCTCAGATAGTTGCACCAGTTTTCCCGCTGTGAGTTTTTCCGTGGACATTGGTCCAAAAACAATGATGTCACTTGTGTGCTTGTTTTTTTTCCTTCAATTGATGATCTGTAATGTGTTGAGCATGTACTTGTATTTATTTTCAGTATTTACACAGTAAATAACTTGTTAATTAATCAGAACAAGTAGGCATAAATAAATCGGAAAAGTACATGAAGGGTTTCTAATGGGTTAGACTTAGAAATTCCAACATGGTATCAGAGCATGGTTGTAGATCACATGAGAACTGAGGATATCAGCCAAGTAGAGCAACAGTAGAAGAAAAAAGTTGTCCCAAGTGACAAAAGTTGTTCCTAACAGAGAATCAACAAGGAAGGGGTGACACAGTGCCTGGGTCATCAAGTTTGAGTTGGGAAGAGGATCAGAGCAGTGGCAGAGGGGAGAAGACTCGACCTACGTAGTGCCCAAGCATCTTTCTTAGTCAGGAAGGATTGACACCCATGACCAAGAGGTGTAGATTTAGCTAGTGTCGGGATTGCACAGAGCCTAGAATCTCTAACCTTCAGTTTGTTGGGGCTTAGGAGGCTGTGGGTAAGTTGCAGAGTAAAGCTGGTGGGGTACTGTAGCTAGAGTAGTACCTAAAAGGGAAATACCTAGGAGGAGTTATGCCGAGGATTCTAGCCAAGAAATCTAGATTAATGGTGCAACTACAATAGGGATTGAAGTGGGGGCATCTCGACATTGGCAAAGGGGTTTCTAGGAGGGAAATCGAGGCTTAGAGGGAGTCACACCGAGAACTTCCAGAAAGAAAGTAGAGGAGTAGCGAGATGGAAGTGAACGTGGTAATAGATCAGGACAGACTGGATGGAGCCTCAAACTTCATAGTTTGGAAGGCCATAATCTTATCCGTTCTAGATAGGTACCATCTCAAGAAATTTGCCTTGAGGATAATAGCGGTCCCAGTTTACCCGACTGATAATGATAAGTGCGAGGATGCAATGGCGAGGGCCAAGAGAATCATCCTTGACAGAGTAAAGGACCATGTAGTACCACACATTTCTAAGAAGAATGTGACAAATGAGATGTGGGAGGCCCTAAAGTAGTTGTATCAGCATACTTCCATGCAAAGGAAGATGCTACTAAAAAATTAGCTGCGGTCATACCAGATGTAGAAGGGAGAACAGATCGACCCCTTCATTAGTCAATTGAAGGAGATCCAAGATCATCTGACTTCCATAGGAGCCACGCCGAATCAAGAATTGATGGTAAGAACAGCCTTAAATGTAGTCTCAAAAGACTGGGAGGTGTTTGTCCAAAGCATACTAGGCAGGGTGACCCTTCTAGATTGAGAGGAAATGTGGGTGGCTCTTCGTCAAGAAGAGATTAGAAGGTTAAGCAAGGTGAGAAGCAGCAACAAGGGGATCATAATCAAGAAGGAGGAAGAGGAGGATGTTTCCCTAGCATTTGAGGGAAGGCAAGAGAAATGAAAGAAGAAGGACCTCTCCAAGGTCAAATGCTTCAACTGTGGGGAACTAGGTCACTATGTGAGCAAGTGTCCGAGGAAGAAGAACAAGGGAGAGAATTTCGAGACCAAGGCTGCACCAACAAGGGCGAAGAAGGAATTGGAGCAGATGATGACTGTGCCATGAGTGCTCACATTCCACTTCAGAAAAAGTGGGGAGACATCGAGTTGTAGTTAAATAGACTACATGCGACGAGGGGTAGGATCCTTGAGGTACCCAAACTCTTGGATTATACCTTGCTACGAGAACCCAAAGAGGAGTAGCAGGACTAGCGAATGTCAGTAAAAACAAATGCGGATGGAGCAAAAGAGGGAGATACAGTGCAGGAGTCCCAAGATAGCGTGAGGCAACAGTGCGAGATGCACATAGTTGTTGCAGCAACGCAGAGGTCAGAGAGGGATCACTTGTCAGTTACAAAGGGAGCTTCATCGTCGAGAATGTATCTATCCTGATGGAGATGTTAGAGTTGGGAGATCAGTTACTTACTTATTAGTAACTGAGTTGAAGTGCAGCAGTTACCAGTGGCAGTGCTATGGGCAACACGATGCAGTATGATGGGAGGGGTTGCAGTGCAGATGCAGTAGTGGCAGTGGCAGGGACATGGGCAACAACACAGGTGTAGAGGGAGTTGTCGTACAGATGCAATAGTGGTAGTAATAGGGCCATGGGTAGCAGTGCATGATGCAAAAATGTAGAGGATGTTTGATCTAGATTTAAACAGGAACACAACAAATTACAGAGATAACCATAAACACAAAGATGCAGTGGAAATAATACTTCATTTCATTAATGGAAAATACTGAAACATGCTTACAATCAGAAATGGAAATAAACTAGCTAGGGCGATGGTAGCTTATCTCTGAGAAGAGATTTGATGGCTACATGCCTCTGAACTGTGTTACAATGAGGCTCGAAGGCCTATTTATTGTTGAGAAACAATGAAAAACCCTTAACATTCCAAAACCTAACCCTAGGAGATGAAACGCCAAACTGTGGGCCCCGTTTGGGGGTAAGTTTGTACATCAACTTCCCGGGGTCGTAACTTTAGCATATGATCTCCGTTTGACGCGTACAATAGCTCATTAGAAAGATCTATTCGAGCACTATAATTTTTGGAACGGGAAACATCGATCCATTGCATGGACCCATGTTTCCCCCAGATTCCCCAAAAACATCGTTTAGGGCCTTAAAACGGCTCCGGAAGTTCAGGACCCGAAAAATTGCTAAAAATAGTAAGTTGTGCTACAATTAAGGAAACTGAAAATGCTAAGAACGACCATGGTGGGGGTCTAGATGGACTTGGCAGGCAACCACCAATATCCACCTGGATCACTTCATGTTATGTTTTGAGATCCCTTGTTGTATGTTGCTGGGATACTCTTGTTGTCGTCATGCATGTGTTTTAATTTTTGTGCCATGTTGGTGGGATGCGCACCATGCATGTTTTGTGTCATACTGATAGGAGTCTTTTGATTGAGAGTTCTAGTTGTGGAACATCTCTTAGAGCCACACCTGTGTGATGGCATTCTTCCTTGTATTATCGAGACATCATCTCTATGTACATCACCTTATTGATAACACATAATGCAACAGCCTACACATCTTGACACTGGGGCCTGGAGACATAGTCCCTCTTAGACGAACTCCATTATCAATGGCTTTTTTTTTCATGTGCTGATGATTGTTATGTTCCTCTTCCTTACAGTCTGCAGTTGTATTTTTTAATGTTCTTTTAAAATGCAATTTTAACACATCATGAAATTAAAAGGTCTTGGAAAGGTCCTTCTTCACACCCAGACCTAGATCAAGTGGTATCAGAGCATGTCTTAACGTTGATGTGAATTGTAGTGTGAACAATGACAGAGGATGAAAGAGAAATGTACGAGACCATGCTTAACATTTCCAAGAAAGTGGAATCATGAATAAAACTCTACAGAAAGAGACAAAGGAAAAGGAGTGATTACAGCTTCAGTTTGAAGCCATAGAAGAGGCCATGAAAAAACTGAAGCAAGACAGACATAATCTTCAAACAGAGAAGGATGAATTGAAGATGCGTATATATGAAGAGAAGGAGGAGAAGCATAGTTTGATACTATAGCTGCAAGAAAAGGTCGAGGCCTTGGAAAAGCTGCAGCGAGGCTCATGTGAGGTAAGAAGTAGTTCTCCATCTTCATGTATGTTTCCTGATGATGATTTCGTTGTGTTTGAAAATCATAGCACAGGAATTGGCTCCCAACTGTTGAAGAGAATGGGGTATGAAGGAAAAGGCTTGGGTGTTAATGGCCAAGGCATTGTCAATTCCATCCAAGTAGAGGAATTACCATGTTGAGCAAGACTTGGGTATGTCAGGAAAGAAGTTGGGGAATGCGATCCACCAACAATGAATGATGAGCAGCCCTCATCAGTTCTTTACAAATTGAAATAGAAGGTAAAATATGTTGATTTCCTTTTGATTTCATCTTCTGATAGTATGATGTTTATTGGAGATTTGGAGATCCCGATTAGAGGGACAAATATGAGGTTCCTTACAAAGACAAGGCACAAGGGGAAAGAGCTTGGTGCTAACAACTAAGGCATAACTCAACCTTTGGAGGTTGTACATGAGCATCGATTTGCAGGCTTGAGATACACTAGAGGAGAGTGATAAAAGGTGTCAGATTTGTCCGAGACATCGCCGAGGAAAGAGAATGATGGGAAAGCATCCCCATCATCCCATGGCAATTCCCATTGCAGGGAGAGAGTGGAGGAAAGCTCTCATCGCCATACTGACATCAAAGATAGCAAAGGAAGGCATAATCACTTTTGATCTTTGAATGTTCACTTTGATTATGATCATGTTGTTAATAATGAATGAAGACAAAGGCATTGAAAAACATGTACTTTTTGTGGTTTACCTAACCATACCTTTTCTAAGTGTTGGAAAAGGATGGCAGCACTCATGAGGCATGAAAGACCCTCTCAAATGCATGAAAAGAAACATGTTAAGTAGGTATTGAGGAAGAAATCCTACTGTAGTCATTGCGATAGAAATGGCCATCAGAGAGCCACTTGCTGGAAGCTCCATCCAGAGCAGCGCCTTAAAGACAAAGCGTCAGTGCGTGAACCAGGAAGAGCAATTGTTCGACAACCAAAACCACCTCAAGGAGGTGATCCACTTACATTGATAAGTGAAAAGTAGTTTTTTTGACATGATGTCATTTCATGGTCATTCCTTGTAAATCATTTGTTGCATTTTTTAAAGTGTAAAAGTGATGATCTGTTTTTCATCACATGGTCAGAAATAATGATGTCTGATCATGTTTTGAGACGTATTTTGAGTTGCATGTTAAAAATCTGAAAGTGATGTTATGTTTCTGTCACTTGTCAAAACACTAGTGTTTGGCCTTATGTATGTAAATCATGTGTTGCAGTGATGATGTGTTTTTCATCTCTTTTTGAAGCAACCATGATTGGTTGGCCTTGTTGTCCTAGCTGGGGTATTACATCCATCTTGTTGTAAACTTGACCATCGAATACGTGTTATAAAATCGTGGCAAGTATGGGACGTTTGGGTATTTGGTTGGTCATGTTATTCAAAGCATGTGATTACCAAACAATGTACTACATGTTGTAGAAGTAGCAGGTGTCGGTTTGTCGCTTAAGGCTCCGAAGAACAAAGGTGGAGGAGATGGAAGCAAGACCCTTTCAAGACATTTGTGATGCAAATAGGGTACAGAGAAAGATGTAGATTACTTTTTATGCTTTTGGAGGACCAAAAGCTCCTTAGTGGGGAGGATTGGTCTAGGTGGATCTTCAACCACCATGGCATGGAAACGCTCAAAAATTAAAGTGATTGGAATGATGTCGACACAATATTAGAGCATAGATCTCGTCATCCTAATTTGGTGGTGCAAACAGTTCATCAAACCGAGCTCGTATGCGAAAGATAGATCTCTTCAAAGTTTGACATGACAGGGGAAAAGTGGGGCCCACAACATGCCACATGGCATCCTAGTAAGTAGAGGGGGACCCACATGGCAGCCCATCAGCCATTGACACTTGGAATTTTCTCATTTGTCTCCTAAAACTGCATAATAGACAAAATCATTTTTCTATGGGTATAAATCACCATATAACGAAATGTTTTAATATAGTTATTAAAATAACTATATAATATAACAAAACAAGCAAAGACATGGTTTCGGGATCAACGGCTACAAACCCCACCGAACCCTTTTAAAACAACCATATTACAAACAATCGCATTTCTATATGGGCTCGACATCGACGGCAATAACCTTCGCCGAACCCTCCTCCACATTTCCCACGCATATATCACAACCATATTACATATATATATATATATTATATATATATATATATATATATATATATATATATATATATATAAAAATGGGATTGGTAGTCATAACCTCTACCGAACCCTCCACAACTGCCGCAAACCATATATTATATATATATATATATATATATATATATATATATATATATATATATATATATCGCATATGTCATATGTCAGCATAACCCCCAATAAGGGTGCTGATATCTTCTTCATGCCGACCGCCGATAAGTGATGATTGATGATATGGATATTAGTGAAGTCCCAATAAAAGCGCCAATACCTCTGCCATGCCGACCATTGATTGCGATAAGTCCAACCACCGATATGGGGATCGACAAACTCCTGGAAATTGGGGCGATATATGCGCCAACGCCCATTTTAGTCATTGGTCATAACTGCCGATCGCTTATATTAAAGCAATAGTGCAGGGTTTTCGGGGTTGATGGTTGATAAAAGGTTTATATAAGGAATAGGTAGGACTTGATCTCCTGACCTCTCCTCAACCATTCGCCTAATATTACTAATGCGCCAACTACTCCCATTGGGAAATCTGCCAATGAAATTTTATTTAAACTCAGACTTTTGCTAATGCACACAGTTTGAGGAGGAGAGAGATTGTAGGCACGAATTTTGAGGTAGAATGCAGGCACGAATTTGAAGGTAGTAGATTAATTAATATTTTAATGCAGGAACCATGAATTTTGCAGGAGGGCAAAATTCTCACTTTGTCAGAATTTGACAAGTTTTATATGGTTTTTACACCTCTCATCGTCATGAACACAATGGTGTTGTTTGTTTCTTCATCAGAAATCTACATCTTCTAGTCAATTCCAAAATGCATGTGGAACCATGATTTCAACAAAAATAGGGAGTGGAACCATGTGCCATGAAATTTTCCCAAGGAGGTAAAATTTTGACATTTCAGAATATTGTCAAGTTTATACTTGTTTTTCATGGTTTTCAGTAGGGATCGCAATGGTGAGACTAGATTTGTCATCTGAATTGTAGATTTATAGTCCATCCACAGAACAAAATCTTTGAGGAATCTTGGGGAATCTAGAAGATTCCTTGAGCCCAAAATTCTCAACTTCTCAAAATTCAGATTTTGGATAGTCAATTCAGCACTACTCGACGCCACAAATCTGATGGCAGCTTCAAATTTATTTCTCTCATTTCTTCTTCTATTCACTTTTCTAAGTGCCAGTGCAGATGTCCACATTCATGTGCGAGCAACCATCTTCATGAGATTGATGCCGTGAGAGAAATGGTTTGAGCAGCTTCAGTAGTGAGACATCCACTTCTTCAGATGGCCCTTGGTTGTGAGGTATATGATGTGTTCATGTACTTCTTCTTTCTGCATTATGTCGTAGAGATCCATGATTGATGTTGATGCATGATCTTGTTTATTCATGTTGTCATGATTCCTTGCTTCATGTTATGGGGAATATTTCATATGATGTACTTTCTATCATAACTCTTCATGTTATGTTTTGAGATCCCTTGTTGTATGTCACTGGGATTCTCTTGTTGTCATCATGCATGTGTTTTGCTTTTGACATCCCTTTTGTGCCATTTTGGTGGGATGTGCACCATGCATGTTTTGTGCCATACTGATAGGAGTCTTTTCATTGAGAGTTCTAGTTGTGGAACATCTCTTAGAGCCACTCCTGTGTGAGGACATTCTTCCTTGTATGATCGAGACACCATCTCTATGTATATCACCTTATTGACAACACATAATGTAGTGGCCTGCACCATCTTGACAATGGGGCCTAGAGACATAGTCCCTTCTGGATGAACTCCATTATCAATGGCTTTTGTTTTCATGTGCTGATGATTGTTATGTTCCTCTTCCTTATAGTCTGTAGCTATATTTGTTAATGTTCTTTTAAAATGCAATTTTAACACATCACGAAAGTAAAAGGCCTTGGAAAGGTCATTCTTCACACCTGGACCTAGATTAATCTGTTCCAGGCTCCACATGTGATTTTCATGAGCATAAAGTTGTCGATAGAGTTGGTGTTGAGAAGCAAACCAGTGCTATCATTTTTTATGAGTACACATGGGAATCTGAAGAAGAAGCTGTGGTGAAGAATGACCTCCTTATGTCCGCACCTCGTCCACTTTATCCTGACATCTTTTGTGATTCTTCCATTTTTTATTTTTCTTGTGAAAATTTACCCCCGGATGTTTCTACTTTTGATCATTCACAGAACGCAAAAGATGTCAGTCTGTTGTTTGATTATGGAGAGGACAAATCTTTCTTCCCAAATCCACCTGACCTTTCATATTTCATTTCTGGAAATTTAGAGGGTATTTTTTTTTTGTTTTTCATCACCCACTCTATACGATTCATTAGATCATGAGGATGTCGATGTACATCTCGAATTTTCTAATCGTGGTTGTTGTGATCTTTTTACTTATTCATTGGATCACAATTATGATTCACTTCCTGTCGATCTTTCTAAGCCACTAGCCTTTGATGATCTACCAGTTCATGAAGTGGAAACCCCTCAAGTTGTTGAGGCACTTGAACTTGAGCTAATGGTTGTGTCAGGTTCTTGTAGCCTTGAGTTCAGTTCCACTTCTGATCAGAAATCTGTTTAATAACCATAGGCTCTTCATCACTCTCTTGTTCACATTGAAAATCAATTTGATCTACGGTTTTGACATCCTCCACCAAAATCAAATGATCCTATTTCTCATCCATTGGAGCAGTCATATGTAGAAAGCACTGTGGTGAAGTGAAAATTTTCTTCCTTTTTCATGTTTTCTCATTTTTCACTTTCGAAAGAGTGTACATATTTGTTGTCTGCACACATTGTGAAATAACACCATGATACGTTTGCAGGATGCCTTTCATGTGCTTTCAATATTTTATTTTCTGTAGACACATTCAAACTTCAAACGTTTTGTTTTTCATTTTTTTATCTTTCGTGTTTATTGATTGTATTGAATATCTTTCTTATCAGTCATGCCATCACATACATTGGTCAACCAATGCACCAGTGGCTGCATTAGAAATATCACTTCACATGAGTTGTCCCATGTTCTTCTTATCTTAGGAGTAGGAGTAGCGCTTGCTTTTATTTTGTTTGCTTACTCTGTTTTACTTCTTTACTTTTCTTGTTTCTTTGTTTGCTTTTTATGCACTCGTAGGATTAGTTTCCCCATGAGACTGTGTTTGGATTTTTGTGACAAGCAGGGTGAAACAAAAAGAGGAATTGTAAAACTATCAACATTTGGTTGTGTATCTATTCCCTTTCTTTATGAATATCTTTCATTTATTTTAGTCAATGGTACCTTGATGGAAAAAACTTTCCTTTCAAGGTGAGTCTTCATGAAATCACAACACTTGCATTTTTAATTAGTACCACCTACTCTAATCAGTTTTCTATATTTGGTTAACCCTTGTCAACTCATTCAAGTAGAGTAATGTGAGGGGGGAAACCTTAAAAATTATGTTATAGGTATATATAAACATCCTTCTCTGAAGGGAAAACCTCTTCTTCTCTCAATAATTCGGGATCCCTCTTCCACCTCATGAAATAAATAAGTGCCTATGCATAGTTCTTTCAAAAATGAAAAATGAAAAAAAAATTAAAGGAAAAAGAAGAGAAAGGCTTTGTCATGGTATTGTCCAACCTCGCTAGCAACAAAGAAATTCTTGTGTTCTTGAAGTGAATCCATTGAGGTACTGTCTAGGCCTATTGGAAGTGGAGAAACACTAGAGATGAAACTAAAACTCTGACAGTCTATATTACTTGTGCATTAATATACCCCTCATCCTTAATTGAAACAAATAAATTGAATTGGCTTGGTATTTTTGCTGTCGATGAAGAGAATGGTAGGGACTACATATTTAACTCAAGCTAGTGAAGAAGCCATGATAATCAAAGAATCGAACAATACTTTTGGAAGAATTAGACTTGCTTTACATGAGACAAGGTCAATAAAAAGTGTTGGAGTTCTACCAGTGTGTATCCAATGTTGTAACGGTTATGACCACCCTCCAAAATGTTTCGTATGCTTCATTTTGGAGGCTTCCTCCTCAAGCACAACAACTCATCTCATATAGAGCCACGTACTTATGCTTTCATTGAGCTTTATCATTTTCATGTTGGCTTGTGTTTTCTTACCTTTTTTTAACATATAACCCATAATATGATCTCTTGACTTGGTTTCAACCCAGTTCTGATATTTCCTTAGTGAATTGTGTAATTCTTGATGGCAACCAACCTTACTCTTGAGAATTGCGCAATCCAAGCCAGTAGTGAGCCTTCAGCTCTAGAGTTACAAAGATCCAGTTGATAGGCAACCTTCAGCTGGGAAACTGCACAGAGCATGAGAGGTAGCCTGAGCCACTTAGAAATTGTGTAGAATATTTCCCTTAGTAGTTGCTTGATGCACGAGCTAGTGAGTTGCACAGTCCTTCCTAGAAATGTGCAATACCGCTAGGTAATGCATGGAATCTTTTAACAGAAAAGAAAAAATCATCCCTAGGAAGTAGGGATCTATTATTATTTTTCCGATGGTGGCACAATGCTATCCTTAGAAGTTTCAACCATGTGTTGCTTGTGTCCTTGAACTTAGACATGCACATCATGAATTCCAATTTTTCTCAATTTTATGTAATAGATGCCTCTAGAGCTCATTTTTATACTCAATCATCAAGCTCTAGCATTTCTAAGGAAATCAAGGAACCTTTGGAGAATCGTGGTCACTTTTTCGGGTGATTTTTGATTTTATCGTTGTTTGCCAACTTTTTTGTCGCTTTTGCTTATTTAGCTTGTGAGAGTTCTCTTTCACTTGCCTTATTGAATTTCTACTGGTGTTTTAAGTTGTTTTAAATTGTATAAGTGTTTTTTTGAGTATTTCATTTCCTTCCCGAAGTGTCACATGCATTACCTTGTTTTTTCACTAACATTCATCGTTGCGACACTCTCTCCACATGATTTGTTCTTCTTTTGTTTGATTTATGCCTGCACTTTATTTACTTGCATGCATCGTCACTCAATCATGTCTGCACTCACCATTACACCGTCCTTAAAATCTGCTTATTTGCACACTTCACTTTGGTAGATCTGGGCTCCCCTTGCCCAGATCTCACATTCACTTTCATGCACTACACAATCTGGAAGCTCAAGGTCTCTACCTTGGATTTTGGAATTGTGTAGATCTTGTCCTAGCCTAGCTCTAACTGTGCACTGCGGAGTTCTAGGAGCTAGTCTCCCAGCTTGGTCACTGAGACTACACAATCTCTCCCAGGCTCTTCCCCAGAGTGAACTGTGCATTGTATTTCCAGTCATCAAGCTTTCACACTGACTGTTGGGACTGTGTAGTGCATAGTTCCAACAGTCATTTAGTCACCCCTATTGGTCAAAATTGTGAAATCCCTCTCATTAGATTCCTTGATTGCTGCTTGATCGTACTGTGAATATAGATTTGTAAGACATAATGTTTTCTTTCCATGAGTGTCCTTTCTGTCCCATAGGTACCACACTCATGAAGCACTTATCTCTAGGAGTAATTGTACCATGGAACCAAAGAGAGTTTCCTCAAGAATGAAAACTAGAAGCAGTACTGGGGAAGTACTTGAGCAAGTGCCAGTTAACTTGCCAATATATGCAGAAACTCAATTGTCCATAGAAAAGGAGTCAACACTAAGATGGAAGCAAGTCCAACAGCAGTAGCAGAAGGTAGTTGTTGTTTCTATTTCTTGCAACTACAACACAAGTGCAGCAAGAGGCAAAGAAAGCTTCCTGGAGACAACCTATGGGTTGATTATAGACCAATGTGTAGGACATCATAAATAGAGGAGTGCTTGTAAGATGTTATGAGAGGCATTTGCAGCACTCCAATTGTCACAAAATGAAGATGGTGGTAAAAGGGTTTGGTTCAATCTGCCTTTATTGAGGGAGATTCAAGCCAACTCATGAATCCAAATTCTAGGGGTATATGGGGCAATCTCAAAGAAGAATGGCTTCTTATTCTGGTGGCTTGCACATGGAAATGAGACAACTTTAAACTGAAGTTAAGTGGTGATGGAGAGGGGGAGGATAAAGAGGAAATTAGGTGTAGAGGGTTGTGACAACAAAATCTTCAGTCACTAATTTCCACCAAAAATATGAGAGAGTAAGAAGGTGCAATGACAACAATAAAGGGAGTTGATGTAAATCTTTAGGCTGCATAATAATGGGTATCAATCTTTGCTTAACAACTAAATAAATCTAAACTACTACATGTACTGTATGTTAATCACAACCATAAGTAAATAAAAAATGATTACATGTACCACATACATGTGAATAACATAAGTAATTATGTGATCTTGATAGGTTCTATTTATTATTGGATAGTGAGGATAAATCCATTAATCAATAAGAAACCCAACAGTTGTCATAATGATGTTTCAAGCAAAGGACTAGACAAGTGAAATGCAATTACCAGGAAAAAATTACTGCACATTAATCACATTTGGAATCAATAGAAAAATGCCATTTGTCTCAAGGGTTCCATGACAAGTCCTTCTATTCAATAATGGAATTAGTTAAGCCCCCCATTAAACAAGAAAATTAAACCCAAATCGGCCTCATAGAGATCAGCTCTCTTGGGTCTCTGAATCCTCTGTAATCCGAACCTCTGGAACCCCCACCCTTTATAATATTTCCCCCCCTTTTTATAAGAAGAGAGGGCAACTATCATTATAGTTTACACAAAAATATTTGAGCCCAAGCCCTAGCCATCATGCTAGACGAGTTGTCTCAGCTGTGTCATAGGCTCTCCTGCCCCAAAAATATTACAATGGGATCTATTCCCTATCTTGAAGAAATCAAACATTAATACATAGAGAAAAAGGATAGAGAAAGGAAAGAGGAAGTGTCTCTTTGTCATTTCAGTGGAGGCCTTGAATTGAGCCACATTATCTACTGTCATTTTTGTTTCAGCTGTTTAAAGAGGTTCCTTGATGCTTCCATTGACACATCATTTTAGTCTTAAAATTCCTTTGGTGTTGACTTATAGAGGCATGTCATAGGCTAACTTTCCCTAAATATGCCCATACTCCTCGTTAAACAACCAGCTGCCAACTCATCCATCCTTTAAAGCTCTCTCTATAGTCTTATCAATACTCTGATTATCTTATGTTGTAGATAACAAGTGCATGGTTGCGAGCCATCTTCATTTACTTTTCCACCCTTATTATAACTGCTTTCAATAAATGCTCCATATAGGACCAAGGGGATAGAACTAGGGCTTGACCCTTTCAGTGCTACATCTCTCAATAATTGCGTGGAGGGGATATTTCCTTTTATCACACAAAATGTCACATCGACCGATTTCCCAGACCTGAAAATTTTATAAAATGTAGCTCATGGAATATCACATCCAGGGTCCTTCCTTATCCATCGCAATTGTCGTTAAGCCTAAAACTAGGAACATCGATCATTGATAAACCCACTAACATCATCACTAATGGCATCACTGCCATGTGTCACCTTGTGAGTGGTTCCACGTAGTAGCTCGAAATATCCCCATAGGAGCACAGAAAACACTAAAAATGAGTGACACGTGCCCCCTGCCACGTCATCTTCCATAATTTCCATGTCATCCACCACTTCAGCTCTGAGGACCAATTAGAAGCCACCAGGTGGCCTCGTGGAGGAGAGAGAAAGAGGTCGGCTGAGCCCTGTTTTTCAATGCTTTCATTTTTATTTCAGAAAGTGGCTCTCCCCGACAATTTTGGTCCATATTGCAGTATCGCCCCCCCTCCCCCCCCGCTGTCTCAGGACACCAACCTCGCCGATATGTGATAATGTAGGATTGCTCCATGTGGAGGAGAGAGAAGGAGCGGCCCGACCCTTGGTTTGGTAGCCTTTTCCTTTGTATTTTGGAAATATACTCTCCTTGGGACTCCAACACTATCATCACAAATTAGCCTCCTTTTGTGTTTTGGGACTTAAACCATCACCGATATGCGATAATGTGGTGCCTTGGCTCATCGATTCGCCGATTGCGATAAATACACCGCCCAACCGAAACATAATAACGTGGAACTGCATGACCGTAGTATCGACTTTTGGCACTGATAATCCATTGATAAGTTGTTTTTCCAATACACTGGCAATCCATCTATTGCGATACAATTTGCCTCCCAAGTCTCGATTGCAATTTTTCTTCAACACTTAGCCATTTTTTGGGTTTTATGAGTCTTTCTAAAGGGAT
This sequence comes from Pinus taeda, assembly GCA_000404065.3. Lineage (NCBI taxonomy): Eukaryota > Viridiplantae > Streptophyta > Pinopsida > Pinales > Pinaceae > Pinus > Pinus taeda. The sequence goes on from APFE031191283.1 coordinate 111,774, forward strand.
TCTTCAACTAGGTCTAACTTCTGATCCAGGAATCCTTTTTTGGACTTCTATATACCACCGGAAATCTCTTTCTGAGCACTACACACTGAAGGGGGTCCCATCTAGTTTTGATATATTCTATGGCTCAAACGTTGGCATAAAAAATCACTGCTATTTGGCTTCTGAAGCCACTAGTGATTGCTGGCAAGGTGCTGAGAACCTACAGACTAGTATCCTTAACCATTGGGCATGGAGTTAGTAATATATGAACTTTATAATCAGCAAAATTTCCAAGGGACTTCCCTCTATCCATCTACATGCAGAAAATAAAAAAAATCTGACAAGTGAAAGTAAATGCTCAAATGGTGAGTTTATTTATCTACAATCCTACTTATGTATAGTGCTTACTTAAGCTAAGTATGTTAAACTGTCCAATAGAACTAGGCCAGTATTAGAGTACAAGACCACATGCCTCCATAGTGCTGAAAAAGAAATATCAAAACAGGTATGCAACATGAAAAATCTGTAGATATGGAACCTGATACATGTTGCTGAAATAACCTTTGTTGCTGGCTAAAGAATAGTTTCATATAATCAGCCATAGGGTAATGGAATAGAAAATGATTTTTTGCAGCAAAATCTTCTTCACATAAAGTTTTTGACCAATATCCTCTTGGCCAGGGCAAGCACAAACATTATCCAACTCCTCAGCTTGATCCTTTTCAAGAAAACTAGTTGTTGGTCTTTCACTGCCCATTTTTCAATGGGGACATCTCCTTGGAAATATGCAACAGGTTGTTCACTGTCTGAATAGTAAGAGTCATAGATTGGAGGGTCTATTGAGAATTATTGGTTGGCATCTTGCAGTAGTAGGAAACAACAGACTCTGTGTGGTATTTTAGCCTTGAGTTCTTCTTGAAACACTTTTTGTTGGAAGCTTTCTCCCCACTTGCTAGTAAACAGGTCCTTCTGCATCTCCATGACCATTTCCTCCTCCTCTGAATCATATGAATCATAGATAGGAGGAAGTCCTTGATCCTACTCTTCATGTGTAAGATATGCATCATGGACTGGAGCCACTAACTTCTAGCAAAAATATGAGAGAGTAAGAAGATGAAATGGTAGCAATAGAGGGAACTCATGTAAAGCTTCAGGTTGCATAATAATGGGTATCAATATCTGCTTAACAACCAAAGAAATTTGAACTACTACAGGCATTGTATGTTAATCAAAACCATAAGTAAATCTAAAATGCTTACGAGTATTGCGTACATGTGAGTAAAATAAGTAATTCTATGATTTGGATAGGTTCTATTTACTATTAAACAGTGAGGATAAATCCATTAATCAACAAGAAACCCAATGATTGTCATAATGATGTTTCAATGAGAGGAATACACAAGTGAAATACAATTAGCAGGAAAACATTACTGCACATTAATCTCATTTGGAATCAACATAAAAATTCCATTTGTATCAAGGGTCCCATGACCAGTCCTTCTATTCAGTAATGAAATTAGTGAAGCCCCCCATTAAACAAGCAAATTGAACCCAAATCGATCTCACAAAGATCATTCCTCTCAGGTCTCTGAATCCTCTATAACCCAAACCTCCAGCACCACCACCCTTTCTAATATTTCCCCCCTTTTTATAAGAATAGAGGGGAATTGTCCTAATAGTTTACACAAAAAGATCTGAGCCCAAGCCCCAGCTGTCATGTTAGATGAGCTGTCTTAGATTTGTGATAAGATCTGCTACCCCAAAAATATTACAACAGGATGTATTCCCTGTCTTGAATAGATCAAACATTAAAACGTAGAAAAAAAGGATATAGAAAGGAAGGATGAGGTGTCTCTTTGTCATTTCAGTGGAGGCCTTGAATTGAGCCACGTTATCTACTATCATTTCTTTTTTTGGGTGTTTGAGGCAGTTACTTGATACTTCCACTGACTTAAGTCATTGCACTCTTAAAATGTCTTCGGTACTGACTTATAGTGGTGTGTTGCAAGTCTTATTTCCCTAAATGTGCCCATACTCCTCGTTAAACACCCAGTTGTCAGCTCATCCATCCTTTAAAGCTCTTTCTATAGTCTCATCAATACTTTGATTATCTTATGGTGTAGAGAACAAGTGCATGGTTGTGGGCCATATTAATTTACTCTTTCTCACATTATTACATCCCTTTTCAATAAATGCTCCATACAAGATTGGGGGGCTAGAACCAGGGCTTGATCCTTTCAGCGCTACATCTCTCAATAATTTCATGGAGGGGATTTTTCCTTTTATCACACAAAATGTTGCATCGGCCGATTTCTCGAACTCGAAACTTTTATAAACTACAGTTCATGGAATATCACATCCGTGGGCCTTCCTTATCGCATCACAATTGCTGATTAGCCTGAAACGAGGAACCGTCAATCACCAATATACCTGCTAACATCATTATTGACGTCATTACTGCCATGTGTCACCTTGTGAGTGGTGCCATGTGGCAGCTGGAAACATCCCCATAGGAACCCTGAAAATGCTAAAAACAAGTAACATGTGCCCCCCTACCACGTCATCTTTCATACTTTCCATGTCATCACTGATGTCATCCGCCACATCAGGTACGAGGGCCAATTCAAAGCCACCATGTGGCCTCGTGGAGGAGAGAGAAAGAGGTCGATCAAGCCCTATTTTTCCATGATTTCATTGGTATTTCAAAAATTGGCTCTCCCTAGTGATTTTGTTCCATATCGCAATATCAACCCCCCCCTCGTTGTTTCTAGACTCAAATCCCATCGATATGTGATAATGTGGGATTGTGCCGTGTGGAGGAGAGAGGAGAAGCGACTCGACCCTTGGTTTTACAGCCTTTTCCTTTGTATTTCGGAAATCATCTCTCCTCGGGACTCTAGCACTATCATCGCAAATTGGCCTCCTTTCATGTTTCGGGACTTAAACCATCGCCGATATGCAATAATCCGGTGCCCTGAGCCGTCGATCCACCGATTACGATAAATACACCACCTTGCCGAAACACAATAATGTGGGACTTCAAGATCATAATATCGACCTTTGGCACTGATAATCTGTTGATAAGCTGTTTTGCCAGGACCCTGCCAATCTTTCGATTGCGATACGTTCTCCTTCCCAAGTCCCAATTGTGATTTTTCTCCAACATTTAGTCATTTTTTGGGTTTTATGAGTCTTTCTAAAGGGATTCTTCAACTGGGTCTAACTTCTGATCTGGGAACCCTTTTTTGGACTTCTATATAACATCGAAAAGCTATTTCTGATCACTATGCACTAGAGAGGGTCCCATCTAGTTCTGATAGCTTTTGTGTCTCAAAAGTTTGCATCAAACATTACTACTATTTGGCTTTTGAAGCCACTGGTGACTGAAAAAGCAGTGAGTGACAATAGTAGCAATCTAGTACAAGATCATGGAAGAAGGAAGTTACTTACATAATACAGGGAGAATAAATTTTTAGAGTAAAAGTGTATTTAATTTTCATGCAGGAAGCTTTGGCAACATAAGAAAAAGGAAGCATAGGACACCGATAAAAGAGAGGAGGGAGAGAAAAAGCAAAGCTCGCATGTAGCAGAACTGAAGTTACAGGAGATGGAGAACAAGTTGAAGGAAGAACATGAGCTGAGAAGAAGAGAAAGAGAATAAAAGTAGAAAGGAAGTTATGGGATACATAGAAAACATTGAATGAGGAATAGGAGCTAAGAAGGATAGAGAGGGAAGAGAAGAAGAAACAGGAACAGGAGGAAGGGCAAGGCAGAATCATAGAGTAAACTATGACCATATAGGTTGAGGAGTGAGAACGACCAGCATATGAAGAAGAGGGTGAGAAGATGTAGGATCATGAGCTTTCTCAACGGATTGAGAAAATGGTTGAAGCAATGGACATGGAGTTGGGACAGGAGCCATAGGACCAAGATACAAATCTCATGCCGAGAGCATCTGAGGTTGCCCCTTAGTCTCCACCACCTCCAGTATTAGAACCAGTCCTGAGCGAGCAAGGAGTAGTTTTTCTCCTTGATGATGATTTGGTAATGGATGTGTACAATTTTTCATTTGATGAGTTGCACTCGAGGATTGTACATGAGTAGAGAAAGAATTTCCCAGATTTTCACACGTTTCTTTCATTTATGAAGGAAAGGGTGATGGTGCCAGATGTCAGGAAGCATCCAGTCTCCAAAGACAATGCCACTATGGCTTATGCAGGAGCCGCAAGGTCACATGTCAAGTTATTGTAAACAAAGAATGAAAAGATGGTTAGGAACTTACAAGCATCCATGTAGAAAGTAGAACAATCCATAAGATCCACAATCATAGAAATGAGGAAGGCAATACTTGCTGAAGTATTAGCTCCTAATACCACCATGCAAAAATTTTATGACGGATTTCTCACCATGCATAAGGCGGTTTCCCATCTATTTTGTTTTTAGTGGTGGAGAAGAAATATTGTCTAAAATCTCATAGACATACACACTATTATTGCCCATGTCCAGGAATGGACAATGAGATATAAAGGATCCCCGCTTCACTTGCCCAAGATGACGAAGCTGGAGGCTGAGCTAGAGAAAGCAAAGATCCAGATGCAGATCTAGAACTATGAGAAGGTCATGCTATTCGTCAGTAACATATAGGCTTCATATGCATGGTTGTTCAAGAGTTTGGATGTGATGGTGAGGATGCATAGGATCTCGTCAATCTATTCCTCACTGTGGCGAGGGAGAAGAACCAAGTCTAACTAGAGATCGATAAGCACATGGAGCATCTCAAGTGAGAGGCCATGAAAAATGACTTTCAGATGAGAAAAAAGAAAATGTCGAAGTACATTTGTGGTCCTATCATAGTCAAGACCATGTTGTGCATGCTTCAAGATGAGTAGGACAAAGGTTCCCAGATTATATACCCACAAGCTATGGAGGCAAGATTCCGCTTCCAAAAAGACACTATCAAGAAGTATGGGGACAAAATAGCATAGAACCAAGCTTTGTATCAGTATGTCTCTGAGAGTCATCATGTGGATGTTTCCGAGTTGGTCTTCCCGCAGACTTTTGAGTCATAGTGTTGTGTCTTGTTTGGTTGTCTCTAGCCTATTTTGTCTCACATGGGTACATGTGGAAATTGTATATTATTTATGAATATATTGTAAGTGAAACTCCAAGTGTCATTAATGGAATGTGAACAGTCACTATGTAACGTAATGAGTTATTTGTAAAAAAGTTTAAGAGTCATGAGGTTAGTCAAATATTCAAAGGGGAATCTTAAGGTTTACCCCACCCTTTGTTATAAATAGAACCTCATAACTCATCGAATAGGCTTTTTGGACCCAATATTTTGGCTAGGCTTAGGCTTAGAGAAGGCTTGGGAGTATTGTGACGAGTCTTGGCCTATCCACAACATAGAGCGAATACAATTCCTTGGAGTAGCTAGTGGCATTGACTGTAATGTTCCACTATTAGGGCTAGTGGTTGTCAATGGTGTATGTATGGATGGAACTTTCACTTAATAATAATATAACTAAGCCAACATATTTTTATGCATATGTTGTTATTGGAGTTCAAGTATTATGGTTACTTTAGAAATGTATGTTGTTTAACTTATGCATTTTCTTAGGAACTATTTTGTATGCAATTGTATGAATCTGGTTGAAGGCATGTTCTTGGATTAATTCGTCACTTTGTTTGGTGGACTATTCCATATTACAACTTGTGATGTCATTCCGCTTTTGTGTTCCTTTCAGGTTGTGTACTATCACAGGCTTCTAAGGGACACACTTCCTTTCCCCTCGATGTGTTAGAACCCCCACACATCTCACTTGACTCGTTGCAAGGTCACACACTTTATTCTGACCAAAGTCATCATACTTACCTTTGCACACTACTGCAATCAAGGCACTACATTACCACCCACTATTGGGATTCCTACTCCAAACGGCTTGAGGTGTAGTTGGGACTTTTTATGGGGGAGATCCCCTTGAATGTTGGTGGGCCCAACACCATCAACAAATTTGAATTTTGGTTGCAGCTAAGAAGATATTAAGCTCAAGCAATTGTGACTATTATTTTTTACTTATTATGTGATGTTTTTGACATTTCTACAATGATAATGAGAAATTTCTTATTGATCGATCACTGAGTTAGTTCAAAGGGTTGAGGCTCTTGGGTTTGCGTCCAACCCCAGTAGGTTAGGTCCCTCTTGTGTATTGATATTTTTCTTTAGCTTATAATGTTTATTAGTTGTTTCATTTTAGTAGAATATAATTCCTTAAAAATCTTGTGACGATGCCTCTATCTCATCTATCTCATGGGAGCCTGACTAGAGGAATCCACACTCATAACACAAAAAATTATGTGATGATTTCTTGGAAAAATATCTACATTAGTTATTTTGCTTCACATACAATTGTTGTAGCTTAGAAGTGAATCCATTGCATAGATGAGTATTTTTAGCATCAATTAGATAGTTTTCAAATTCAACTCATCTGTTCTACCAATGGTTATAATATTTTACAAATGAAATGAAGAACAGTTGCATGTGATGTTGCAGGATTTTGGACCTACAGGAAAGGGACCTTTTCACCATCTCCATCTAGGGCTTCTCCACTCTCTCTTGATGACTCCCAACCATTGTCTTGATCTATGTTTTTTGGTCACTATGATAAGCCCTCTTAGCATAAAGCTAGCCTTCCTGAAGAGTTGAGCTTGGCTAGGGGCATTGGTCACATTCCGTCCATCCCCCATAACCTTGATTCATCTTTCCATCACTTTATCCCATCATCATTACCCTCCAAACCCTGTCGACAAACTTTATGTAGTATTTTAGGACTTCCTATATCAATACAATAATCCTGTAGAAGCTTCTTGTAGCACACCTGTAGCAGCTTGTTTTGCCATTTTTTGAAATGTAATGCCAGTGTAACGTAGTTTAGCAGTAGGTTGACCCTATAGCTTAAACTCCATGATTATAGGTACCACCTAGGCCATTCCCTCCATTCATTTTCTTTCACTGCAAGAGAAAATAGTAGTAGTTTCTTCGTCACAGATTTGGCAATTAGAACATTAATTAATATGCAAGTGTGAATTAGATCAATGATGCATTAATTCTTGAGTTGTGAGTTGGTAGAATAATATTTTGTTTTCAAGTGACTTTGATAGCTAGATGATTGATTGCAATTAGTGTATTTTCATTTCTACAAGTAGCATAACTCTTGTTTTTTTTTCATGAATTGATTCAATAGCATGTACAAGTGGTTAGGTTTTATAAGTTGAATTTGAGAAGTATTTACTTTTTATACAATAGGGCTATATTTTGAATTTCACTTTGAGTAGTTAATTCCCCTTAATTCAGTAGAAGAATAGTCTTCGAACCCTAATGATCAAATGACTTAGTTGAGGGTGGCATGAGTAGAATTTCATCTACTATGTATAAAACATTGTGACCTCAAAGTTTGTATGAACCCTAGGTTGATAAATAGAGTTGAGGAGCCCCTGGGATTTGTAGCACTATTGGTGAAATACTAGGGCTCATAAGTATGAATGGAAAGAGAAAACTTCCCAAGGTTGGAGTTGTAATGCGAGTGGCGAAAGTCAAACAATTATTTTGGGGGGAATGCACTTGGAGTCAGTAAGACATCTAGGGTTGGTGTAAGAATGTTTTGACTAGCCTGGTGAATAATGCATGTATGGTGTGGTGATCATCGAGCTACAAGTATGGGTGACTAGAACTATTGTTGGGTACGAGACATGAAAATATGGGTGGGAGCACTCTTCCTAAAAAATCTTTGTACACTTGCCAAAGGAATGTAGAGGTGGTTTGAGATGAACATACATAGTGATGGGTGCGCATGAAACTGGTGACCTACATAATGATTGATGTAACGTGTTTTTTGTAGAGGGCGAGGGCCCTATTGGTTGGTCTCGATGTGGGGTTTATGAGGTGGATGAAGAGAGGAAAATGAGCTATGCCATATGGACGGATGATAGGCCAAATGTAAAACATGAAAGTGAATTCAACTTGATCCGTCAAAAATAAATGAAGTGGCTCAGTAGTAGGGTTGGTAAGAAATAAGTGAAGAAGAGAAGAATGAGACTAATATTCAAGTCATGCAAGTGAAATGGCTCTTGGGCCTTATAGATGGTTATGGATCCAAATAGTATGTGGGGGTCTATAACATGAGGTGATACATGAATGGGAATGTTCTATTGATAGACATGGATGTTTTCCATGTGCAAGGGGAGGTGGTTGTAAACATGGTCGAGGTGAGGGAACCTATGGTGCATTACAGAGAAATGATGTCAAGTTATGCAAATCTTTGTAGGAGGCCTATCATGTTGAGTGGTGAATGATACATGTACTGTTAATGACCACCAAGGTATTGATTCTGATAGGAATCTATTGATGTACCTACAACTTCAACAACCAATAACACAAGTGAAATCATCTTGATGAAAACATATATAAGTTGAATTTTTTTGAACAAAATGAATCAAAGAACATGAGAGGGCACGCCTGAAGCTATACTCTAAGCATGAGGTGGGCACAAAAAATTATTTTGGGGTTGAAATGGAATGGAGGGTATCAAGCTGACATAGTCAAGATCATTATGTCTCTTACAATTTTGAGAATGGAGGTCCTAAGCTTCTGTAATGGGTGCTGGAAGATGAAAACGAGGGCAATAAATAGGTAAAAGTGGGCCATATGCCACCTCATTTTTACTTGTTGTATTGGCGAGTAGAACACATAGTAGCTATTTTCTACCATTGTGGTTAATCTGTGCACTGGGGATGTGCATGGGGATAGAAAGGTAAGAGATCATAAGCCGAGGCTTTTCATTTTGATAGTTTAGGGTAGGTAAGTCGTATAGGGTGGCCTATACTCACCTATTTTTAGGGTAAAATGAAAGATTGCATGGGTGACTGTGAGATTGTCATGATGTCCCCACAGGCAACTAAAAGATAATCACAAACTGCCTACAGGTTTAGTGAATATAGTCATTCATGGTGTGTAATTGAAGGTGGCACCAACATTTTTAAGACTAAAGGGTATGACTTGATATGTGAATGTGCCCCATTGGGTTGTGAAGGTTGTTTTATACTAATCCATATGGAAAATTTGAATTTTGTTATACCCTGAGAACCCATCCATGAAAGATAATGCTTTTTGACCAGCGCATGCATCGATAAATTTGTAATTATCCTTGGGACATGTTTTATTTAGATCTTGAAAATCAGTATCGACAAAAATGTTGCCTTGTTTTTTCATGATGGGTACAGGGTTGGAAAGCCAAGAAGTGTAAGCGATAGGGTAAATAAAGCCATCTTTGTGGATATTTTTAATTTCCTGGTTGATTTCTTTGACTTTAGAAGGGCGGAGCTGATATTGTTATTAGCAAAAAAGGTGAGCATTAGGCCATGTGTCAATATGGTGCTCCACGTTGGTGGGATTGATTCTTGGAATATCAAAGTAAGTCCATGCGAATATATGCCTATATTCTTGAAATAGGGATTTGTATGAGGTCACCTCTTCTAGGGAGCATGATGCACCCAACGAGATCTCATCGACAATGCTAGGTTTGTTTGAAATATTTACCTTAATGGTAAGTGAGATATTTGACATGTTCCCTTCCTCAAACACATGGGGTGATGGGATGGGATTTTTAAACCAATCTACCCATCCTGATGTCAAGAAATACTTTGACACTATTGTGCAAATATCATGGCATGGTGCATCAATAGGCACAAATGTTTTTTTAGGTAGGAAGAAAGAAAGATGATGCATGGTATCCCAAGGAAATTTGGGCTTTGTCATGGCCTCAAGAATATCTTTGTCTGAGTGAAAAATATTATCTATGTTTAAATGGGTTGCATGAGGTTGTGAGGGTGGCATTTGGGCTTAGCTACGCTACCATATGAGCAAGAAAATTATTTGCTGGTTGATTCCATAGAACCAGGTGAAGTTGAAAATGAGTAGATGGGATGGGTCTACACAGTCGGTGATGGTACCATCGTTGTTGTGTGATTAGTCATCTCAAAACCAAAAAATGATGAGAAGACAACACAAGTCAAGGTTCCTATGGAAGAGGAAATGAATCGAAAGTGATGTTGTGTGTCGTCGACATTATGTTGTGGTATGATATCTATAATGGTTGATTGATGGTGAGTGGGAGTAGGTTCCCGCGATAACATCAACTTCCTAGGAGCCAACGTATCTTCTTGCATGAGAGGTGGATGTTCAGGGATATCTTGAACTCGAGGATGCAAAATTCTAAGTTTTCTAAATGTTGATAACAAAGGATATGTATATGAACTATGAGAGTCATTGGTACAAATAGTGCATGCAGAACTAGTGCTAACATATTTAATGGAGTGGGTGTCGTCATTTCCTATAGTGTGACACAATGATGCCATGTTGATGTCATGAGATGAGGCACTCTTGGGTGTCGAACACCTTCGAACCTTAGTACTAGCATGTTGTGTGCCCCCAACATTAGTTTCCCTCAATGATGCTCTTACTTCTCGGAAATGTGGAAGGTATTGACAATTCCTCATATGATGTATAACTTGATTTGAGTGATAGGTCGAGGAATATGAACTAATAAGTGTAAGACGTCTCTGATTTTTCTTAATTCTTGGTATTCATTGACTAGATGGTTGGGTCTATCGCATAGGGAACATGTGTGTGGAAGGCACATGTGTTGTTGGGTTATTCGATAAACTGCATGCAATACTAATTCTTTGAACATGTAAAAAATGGTTCTAGACACATCATCCCTTATTGGTGTGGTGTCAACATGAGATGGTGTATCTGTTTGGGAAGATGTTGAGTTTTCAATGATGAATTGGTGCATAAAATCCAATGTTTCATGATATTGAGGAAGGGTTGGGAAAACCCGAGTATGATGGTTTCATTTAGAAATGTGGCGCCTATGGAATCTACACATAGGTATTTTGTTAGCAACGACTTGAGGGGTAGAGTAATACCTCCTAAATGCACGTAACTCGGGACATTGGTTAATAAGATGGTTTGGTTCATCACATAAACTACACAAGGAGGCAGGTTGAGGTGTCTATTGGAAATAATACTAAGAGTGGGCGGTGAATAAGTATTTGCAATTCAATAATTTTTCATTTCCCAATCAGATTTGTATATGCTACTTCAGTGAAGTGAACTTGCATGTGCACACTAATGTGATTAATGAAACCAACATATACCTAGAGAACTTATGATTTAGTTAATTTATCATGTGTTTATCTTTAATTAGTGCAGCAATATATTATTATATAGTAACTATGTGTGGTAATAAAATAATAAACCATCACACATAAGCAACGCACATGAACACCAAGATTTAAGGTGGAAACCCAATGCGAAAGAAAAACCACCTGCTGTTGTCGTCTCTGTCTTCTTAATATAAAGAAAATCAGTTTACAATCTTGTACTGGTGTAGAATCATACCAGTATGTAGGCACCCACCTATAGAAGGCTACAACCTTCTCTCATTTTCTAGCTTCTACTGGAAGGGAGATATAACCCCCTTCCTGTTGTACTAGTTAATATGTTTACTAGTACGTAGGCACCAACCTACAGAAGGCTACGACCTTCTTTCTTCCTCTAGGGACCACCTTTCATTAATTTTTCGGACTGGATGCTCCTGGTACAAAAGAACACAATATGAAGGCCTTGTTTCATCAAATTTTCACACTAGACCCATTAAAAACTTTGAAGCTCAAATTCTATAATAATAACTGCATCAACTAACAACCAGTCAATCTGAACAGTCATATCACTATCACTAGAACATTGTGATGAACCCAGAAACCCACATCATCATTCAAAACTAGATGCAACCTCAAAAATCCTACATCAGAATGTATATGCTACTTTAATGAACCCAACCTATGTGTATACGCTACTTCATGTAGCAAAGCATGCGTATACGTCCAAACTACTGAATCATACAAACTTCTAAATCAAATTTGGACCAACCAATAATATTTTGAACGTCTACTATCAATTTACAGAGATCCAGATAGTCAGAAACAAAGATAGCCCTTCTCACTTAATCAATCAATAAATCAGACAAAAACTCTTTATGCATTCAGTTTTACTTTTATATCTAAGAAGACTTCATTGATAGACATCAGTAAAATAGCAACATTGATCAGATAGATCAGTCATTTCTGAACAATAGGCTTTTCTTTTGCATACACTACTTGGAAGAGTTGAACCTGTGTGTATACGCACCTTTACCAAGGCGAACCAGTGTATAGATCTACAAACATTAACATACAATTTTACTACTATTCCATAATTCAGACATACCCAGATCATGACATTTAAATAATAAAAAATGCATAAGCAATCATATCTAGCCCAACCAATATCAGATCATATAATTATAAGTCATTTCAGGTCTCATGATCCTGATCCAAAATTGTATCCAAGGTACACAAAATATTTCAAATCATATCATAATCATAGCCCCTCCAACATAAAATATAATTCATATAGAATTATTGCTGAGAAACCCATTCACTTGCACTCTTTGGCCCTTTGATCTTCTCCTCATATAGGTTTTGGCTTTTCTCAATACCTCGAACCAAAACAACACTTAGAACCTTTGGTATTATTTGGGGGGATCAAATAGTTGTTACTCTGATCAATATTGTGGGCTAATACCATGGTATTGACCCTTTGTATTCTTTAATCTTGAATTTCCTTGATTTTCCAACATATACACGCTTTTCCTCTTGTGAAAGTGCATGCATAAGTATACGTTTTTTTTTTTTTGTTAACCCATGTGTATATGCTCTTTTGTCAAAGTGAACCTATTTATTCAATTACAACATCCTTTTCCTTCAACTTCTTGATTCTGATTAGTAGACCCTTGTTCCAACTCCTTGTTCTTCTGTACTCACTACAACAAAACCCTATGATTAGCATCCCTTTTTTCTTCCTTTTTTGCGTCTAAAGCCCATTTTTGGGGCTATTTGCGTCCATTTATAAAATATGATGCAAAACTTGATGCAAAGTTTGCAATGAGTTTTGCACCAAGTCTTACATCAAGTTTAGCACCAGGTAGTGTAATAGGTTTTGCACCAGATTTTACACCAAGTTTTACGCCAGGTTTTATGCCAAGTTTTGCACCATCCTTTGCACCATGTTTTGCATCATGTTTTACACATTTTGTTTCACCAACTTTTGCATCCTATATTGCATCCACCTTTTGTGCCTACACTTGCATCAAATTTTGCATCATCTCTTGCATCCTTTTTTGCATCATTTTTTAAATCATTTTTTGCATCCATTTTTGCATATTTTTTGCATCCCCTTTGTGCCAAGTTTTGCATCAAGGTTTGTGTCTAGTTTTGCATCTAATTTTTCATATAATTTTGTTTCATTGACTTTTACATCTTGTTTTGCATCCATATTTACATCCTATTTTTCATCTGGTAGTTTTGTCCACTATTGCATCCATTTTTCTTGCGCCATAATTTGTACCTAGTTTGTCACCTCCCTTTGCACCATTTTCTGCTTCTAAATTTGCATCGACGATTTCACCTTCATATAAATCTAGGTTTTCGTCGACTTTTAAATCTATTTTTTCATCCCTTTTTATATCCACTTTTGCATCAATATTTGCATAAGGTTTTGTGTCTCATATTGCATCTACTTTTGTATTGAATTTTGTTGCATCAACTTTTTCATAGTATTTTACATACATTGTTGCACCCATGTTTATACCCACATCTACATCCATTTTTGCATCTTATTTTGCATCTTAATTTGCTTCTTTTTTTGCATCTATCATTACATCCAATTTTTTTGTGACACAATTTGTGCCATGTTTTGTACTTACTGTTGTACCCACGTTTTCTTCCAATTTTGCATCCATCTTCACATCCTCTTTTGCATAAAAGATTGCATCTATTTTTGCATCCACTTTTATGTTGGGTTTTGCATCTCATTTTGTATATTCTTTTGCATGTACTTCCATTGCATCCAGTTTTGTTTCTCCTATTGCACCCGTGTTTGCATCCACTTTTACATCCCTTATAGCATCTTGTCTTGCATTTAAGTTTGCATCTTTTTTTTTTTTTGTCTATTATTACATCCACTTTTGTTGTTCTATGATTTGTGCCATATCTTATGCCTATCATTGTAACCCACATTTTCTTCAACTATTGCATCCACATTTGCATCCTCTTTTCTGTCCATGTTTGCATCAAATATTGTTTATGTTTTTTTGCATCTCTTTTTGAATCTACTTTTACATCCACTTTTGATTCATCCAATTTTGCAACTAATTTTGTGTGCACTATTGCACCCATGTTTGACCCATGTTTACATCCATTTTTGCATCCAAGATTTACTCCTTTTTGCATTCAAGTTTGTGTCTTTTTTTTACATTCTTTGTTGTATCCACATTTGTTTCACCACAATTCATGCTAAGTTTTATGTCTACTATTGCTCCCATGTTTTCTTCCACTTTTTCATCCATGTTTGGGTCCTGTTTTGTGTTTAAGTTTGCATCAACTATTGGATCTAATTTTTCATCCACTTTTGTGTCAATTTTTTTGTCTTGTTTTGCATCTACTTATGTTGTTTCCACTCTTCATCCAATTTTAAATCTATTTTTACCCGCATTTTTTTGTTCACTTTTGCATCCATTTTCCAACACACATCATATTTTTTGCATTGATTATATTTATTATGACATTGAAAATTATGAACAACTAATGACAATGTCAATAATTATGATTATGATGATAATGAAGATGATGACGATGACATGAATTGCAATTGTTATGATAATGACAATGACAATAAAGACAATGGGGGTTACAATGCCAATGATGATGGCGATGCTAATGGCCTTGGCCATTCTTCCCAATTTTTAAATGTTGTCACGGTCATAATCATAATCATTATCTTTGGCATCGTCTTCCAAGTCATCATCATCTGATCATCATTATCATTATTTTCATCTTGGTCATCATAAACAACAATAATGACATGAATGATGATTATGATGTTCATGATGAAGATGACAACAATTATGATAACAATTATATTAGTTATGATGATGGGGATGATGACAATTATAATGATGATGATAATGGTAGTGATGATGATGATCATCGATCATCTCTAAAAAATAAAGTTGTTATTTCTCTTGCATATATCATGTGTCCTAACAACCCTTTTCGAGCACTCTTAACATTTTTTGGGTTGATGATATTTCTTATGATACCTATAATTATGAACAATTGACGACAATGTCCATAATGATGACAATGACAATGATGATGATGAAGACATGAATGGTGATTATGATGATAATGGAATGATGACAATAATGATGATGATGATGATGGTGGTGATGATGGCGATAATGAAGATGATGACCCTCCCTCTAAACTAGGGAGGTACTCATAATGAGACAAAAAAGTACTCTCAAGTTGAAATATTCATATAAGAAGGGATCTGGATTGATAAGCATCAATGATGATTTACATCATCATAGCCAACATTTTCAAAGTAGAAAGGCCTTGACTGACAAGTTTATCTCTCCATTAGATCGGAGCACAATGTTGGGAGGCATAAATTTGGACACCACTACCTCTCTAGGCACTTACCCCACCAGGATGTTCACCAGGTATGTCCTCACATGATCATTTCCTAATTCACTATCATAATATTTGACAATAGGAAATGTCGATCCTCGTGACTATTCTTATCTTGGATTAATGTAACTGACTTATGGTGGTTAGTCCTAGTCAAAATACAAATTCTCAAACAATATTGGTCCCAAATGTTTATGTAATCCACCATTCTCCCTATTGATGTCTTTACTAGGATTACGACTGTTAGTCCTGGCCATAGTACATGACACATGGATAATATGGTGTCTACCCTTACTCCCTCTCAACCAAAGAGGAGACATCCACAAGAAAAATCTTTTCTCAAGAATACCCATCATTTTCATAGAGAATAACATCGTTAATTTTTTTTTCATTGCATGATGTCTTTATGATTAAGAATTCATAGATTTGTGGAAAAATATTTACCATTTTCTCATTTGTGATGAAATAAAATGAAAAGTGAAAGCCAAAATCATTAAAGATACACTATAATGATTTATCTAAGTCTAAACTCTAAGGTTGAAGTGAAAATTCATGTAAATGTTATATCTATGAGTTGTGCCAAACTTATGAAAACCTTATTCCCTAAGGCTTATATATAATAAAAAGAAAAAGAAATAAAAATAAAAATAAAGCCCAATGAATGGTAACTCATGTATTCACTCCCTCTTTGGAAAACGTATGAATATATACACTCCTAGTCACACTTGATCACATGTTTGTGATGGTTAAATCATGAAGTCCTCTTTTCCCCTTGCATTTTCACTTCATTATTTAAGCACATAATTGAGGATCTAGGGAATGTTTGTTGCCTAAGGGTTTCATGTCACACTACTGTCAATATTCATACGTTCCTCGAGACATGAAACCCTTAGGCAACAAACATGAAACCCTTAGGCAACAAACATTGATAATATTGAAGTCACTCCCAATAATCCATGGAGATGGGGAGTATAAATTACTTGTGCTAGAAATAGAATCGAGAAATACAGGTTTTCCATTTGTGATATTGGAGTCATAGATATTGGATACATGGTAGTAGTCATGAATGTCAATTAACTAAAGTTGCATTGTCATAATGCGAAAAGACGTGAACATATTGGTAACCTTGATGTCCTGATCATTTCAAATAATAACCATTCCACCCAAGTATCTCTAAGCATCAATCACTACTACTTGGAAATTCCTCCCCCATTTGCTAATTATATGAGGTAGAACCTCACTTAATATTTTTGTTTCTTATATTAACATTATTGATGGGTGCTTTGTGTACCATTTTTCTTTTAGGAGTCTTTGTTTTCCTTTACTATTGAGGTTCCTCATGTTCCATGAGACTCTTTTCATCGAGAATTTACACAGAAAGGAAGTATAATGTGACTAAAGAAAAACACGTCTCAAGATTTAAGTGCTTGAACAATTCCACTTCATGACTCCTAAATTTCCTTAACTTGGGACCAAATGGTGAATTTGATGGCCTTAAGGCAATTTTACCAATGAAAATCTAAAAAAAGAGGTGACTTTTTACTTTATCACATACAATTTAATATACTAAAAAAAATATCTATAACAATTTCATCAATCAATGAATCATTAAAAAACAATATCCAAAACAATTTCATCAAGCAATGAATCATTGCATTATAAAATACAATCTATAAGCCTTTTGGAAATGTTTTGCTAAACCATGCTCAAAATCCAACATATTTAATATTAACATTTAACAATAATGTGGACAATAACACATTTTGATAAATTAAATGTCATGTTAAGAAGCCTAAAAAATGTCACTAACAGAAAACTATAAAGCATGCAACTAATGGAATTGACCACTCAAGGCCACCATAAGACAATCAATCTATTAAGACCAAGATTAATGGGGACAAAGATCTAAAAAGGACAAAGGCAAACCTATTTTAACTTTATTGTTTTATTAGGTTCAAGATGAACATTTCAAGATATAATGAAGAACATAATTAGTTTTATTGCATTAAGAAAACCGAAGCATATTCTATAACTTAGCAAGGAAGAGATGTATAATAGCCATCTCAACGACACAACACATGGCATTAAGTTACTTTTTATATATAATTTAAACTCCTATCATAAAATCACAAATTTAGCATGAATGGAATGTTTAAAATCAATTTTCATAAAAACAAAATATATTTTTTCTTATAGAAAAAAATGCCAAAAACTAAATATATTTTCTTAGAAAATAAAAAATTAATAAAACTAAATATATTAAAAAAAAACTAAAACACAAGCAAACTAGAATTTGAATTTGACACTCTTGTTCACTTTCGGAAACTCATAAGGTGGAATGTGATATTTTAATCCTCATCTTTAGCTTTTTCCTAAAAATAAAAGCATACAAAAGAGGGAAAGAGACATAAAACATGGGGAAGATTTTTCCTAAGCACAAAAGCATCTAAAAAGTGGAAAAGGTGATTTTTTTATATGATGAAAAATTATTCACCCAAAATATTTTTCCCAAATTGAACTAATGAGGAAATTGGGAAATATTCATAGTCTTCAGTTTCCTATATATTGGAGGCTTGGCCATTGAGAAAATGATGGGAGTTATTTTATTGTCATGCTACTGAGATTTATCTTGAGAGGGAGAGTTTTGGAGCTAGGGGTTGGGGGAGGTGTTGCTGCAACTACATCTTATTGTTGTAAATTTCCTCCAACTCCTTTATTAATATAGATCAATTGTTCTTCCTTCCATATGTTTCTATTCATTCTTTACTTATTCTATTTAACTAATGAATTTATGGGATTTTCGTTTCTATTTATTTATTCAATAATATTTATATGTTTATGATAGTTTTTATTATCAAGATATTATGTTGTGAAGGTTGTTTTATTCTCTCCCTTATGTGTAGGACCAAGCTTTGGAGCTAGCTAGGAGTGCTTCCTAGCTACACTAAAAACTCCAAGAAGACCTGCATGCGAGGACTCACAAGAATTCCTTCTCTTTTTCTTAATATATACTCCACATATTGATCTACTAAGAATCCTAAGCTTTGGAACAACCTTTCTCTTAATTGGTATGTCCTAGGTTTCCAGGATAAACTGAGAGGTCTTTATGTTCATCTATCCATGCATTAAATCCTATAACAAAATGATATTTAGAAACTGTAATATATTTCACTATGTAAATTAAATTAGTAAGATGATCATATAGAGGGGGTCATAAATGGAAATAAAATTAGAACTCTATACAAGAAGCCAAAAGTGGATGTAACCATGGATGCAAAATTGGGAGTAGAATTGGATGTTAAACTAGCCACCAAAACAAGATGAAAACAATGACACAAAAATGGTTTTAAAGTAAAATTAAAAAAGGGTGCAACACTAGACACAAAGAAGGGAACAAAATAGGGCATATGAAAGGACACCAAGTTGGGTGCAAACAAGGATGCAAAAATGGACACCAAAATGAGGATGCAAACAATGGTGTAAAATTAGGATGCAAAAATGGGTGCAAAAAGGATGTAAGAAAAGACACAAAACAAGATGCAAAATGAGACTAAAAAAGGGTGAAACCAAGGATGTCAAAATGATGCATAAATATATGAAAATCAAATTAAAATCTAGGTGCAAAGTGAAATGCAAATGTGGACACAAAATGTGGCAGGAAAAAGGATGAAAATTTGGATGCCAAAAAGGATGCAAAATTAGTACGAAAAAGGATGAAAATTTGCACATAAAAAATGGTGCAAAAATGGGTATAAAATGGCTTAAATTTGGATGAAAATTGAGATGCAAAATTGGATGTAAAATGAGGTGCAACAAATCATTCAAAACTTGGTGCAAAAACAAATGCAAAAGTAGAAGAAAAATGGCTCAAAATTGAACGTAACAACAGGGAAAAAATGCGATGCAAAGGTGGACACAACACATGGTTCAACATAGGATGCAAATTTAGATGCTCAAAAGGATGTAAAATTGGATTCATGAAATGGTGTTAAAAATGATGATAAATTGGATGCAACAAATGATGAAAAATAGGATGCAAAATATGGTGCAAAATAGGACGCAAAAAAGGGATATAAATAAAATGAAAAATTGGATGCAAAAAATGGGGGCAAAATGCATGGAAAATTTGGCACTAAATCAGATTCAACATATGGTGCAAAATTGGATGGAAAAAATGGTGTAAAAAAAGGCAGAAAAAATAGCGCAAAAATAGATGTAAAAATAAGTACAAAATTAGAAACAAAAAATGGCATATGACTAGATGCAAAAATTGGCACAAACTGGATGTTAAAAAAGGCACTAAATTAGATGCCAAAGGTGGTGTAAAAATCAATGCAAATTACCACACAATACTAGAAGCAAAGAATACCGCAAAAGAGGAAGCAAAAAGTGATGCAAAAATAGATGCACAAAATGGCACAAAACTAGAAGCAAAACATGTTGTAAAACCAAATGAAAATCTTGGTGCAAAATATGATGCAACAAATGATGGAAAATTTGGCGTAAAAAATGATGTAAAATTTGGTGCAAAAAAGGATGCTTTAAAAATTGTACAATAGAGCAAGATTTAGCGTCGGACTGCTAATCCCAATTGAGAAAAAAATGCACTAAAATGTGGTGCTAAATCTGGTGCAAATTTCCTGTTTTGTTTTAGTGACCAATGTCCTGTTACCTCTAAATTGACTTGTTACAATGTGAGTTGCCTTTTATCAAATCTAAACTGACTTGTGAGTGAATTTCCATCAAGGACAACACTTGTATCATAATTCCAACAATCTTCCCCTTTGGACTTGATGGCAGACATATGCGTGTTGATTTCTTCAAGCTCTTGAACATGTTAGGGATATCAAGAAACACCAAAATTCTCTTCCCCTTTGACAGCAAAGGCAAAGAGAAGACCAAGATATTTTCCCCATTTGAGATACATTATGCTGTCCTGCTCCCCCTAAGTACATGCAAAGTTTGCAGAGATATTTTTCAAAAGAATAACATGATTCTATAACTCAACTATGTGAGTTTTACCTTCTTATCACCAATGACTCATACATACATCAATCACCCAACCAAGTGGGGATACACCAAATTTGACTCATCCACGCAACCAAGTGGGGATATACCAATTGTTTATACATGGCTAATGTTGGCTTGTGGGGGCCTGACCCAGGTTTAGCATTTAGTTAGCCAAACAAATCCCTACACTACTGGCCCTTTTGGCATCAGCCCACGGAGCGCGGACTAAAGTCTCACCCGGAGTAGTATGGGGGGATGCTCGAACCAAGTTTCCAAACCCTTGAGATGATTTTGACGTCGGTTTATCCTAGCTAGAACTACCTTTGTGCAGGTCACTGAACCCTCTATTCCATCCTTCAATACCTTCCTGGAAGGGTACAATCAGCTTCCACGCAGCCCTAACCAGGGGCTAAAGTCCTTTTGCGCTACTAGGGTAGCAAACTATGATATATTCCAACTAGGCTAAGTGTCTCTCTTATCTTATTACCAAATCTTAGTTAGCTTCACGTAAATAGATGTTCTTACTTGAGTTTACTTAACCAATATATTTATATTCATTCGCGCATCATATAAGCATTATAAGTGAAATTCACACCCATTATAACAGATGCATAAACAGGAACTAAGATGAAAAAATTATGGAATACTTCTCTTTATTGATAATTCTAAATGATTACAAACTCGACCCGCCCTACGCACTCAGCTGCAGGGGTTTGCACACTTAGCTGCAGACTTCTAGGCCTTTGTGCACTCAGCTGCAGAGCCTCTACCTATGTTACAACCCAAGACATAGACTTCTACTTTAAAGCTATCTCTCATACATGTTTGATCTTTCTTTGATTGCTTGATTCTTAAACTACTGAGAGCTTAGCTCTATTTATACAATCCCATGGGTCACAGACCATGGGTAGATCTTTTACAGCCGACATTACATTTCCAAAATAAGGCAGACAACCCTATGACTCTTTTAACATCTATGTGCTCCGCGACCACAAAATTCAGAGTCATTACATTTGGATTACAAAATTGGACCAAAATATGGGCTTTTAGCCCCAAAACTGCCCTTGGGGGATCCTGTACCCAACAGGCCCCCAACAAAAACATTGTGACTTACCCTTGAGTCACTTTGCAAGTGCAGAGATATTAGTGTGAAGACCTCCCAGCTCCATTTAGATCACCACAACTTCGACAGTGCACTGAGCAGTTGCCTGCTGGACTTCTTCCCCTCGCTGTTCGGAGACTTCCGCTGAACTGCTACCTTGAATTTTCTGTTAAGATACCTACAGTTGTGCAAGCTTTCCTTCAATGGAGGATGTGATCATATATGCCTCATCTATCCATGGCTGTAGGCGCACTTTTAAGACCATTTCTTTGTACTGAGCGACATCCACTTGTTCCTTGAGTTCCTTTACATAAGGGAAACTGTCTGCATGGTCTCTTTGACCTCACCATACCTTTTTTGTATCTCACGTGCCTCTATCTCCAGGGGCTCTACATTCGGGTCCTCCTACAGGGTGGTTAGGACCTCAAATGACTATTCAAAAAGCTGCATGCAGTCTATCACTACCCTGTCAATCGTTGCTATTGTTGTTGTAATAATGATGGTATGTTATTCCTTGAATTCCAGTGGAGTTGAAGGCTGCGCCTTCAACTACAATTCTGTGACCTGTAGGTTCAGCTCCAGTTGAACCCTGGCCATCTTTGCTCGAGCATCGCACACCCCTGTGGCCAACTTGGGGACGCGTGCCTCTTCTGGTTCTTCTACCTGAATGTCCAACTCCGGGACCATTCAGTAGGCTTCCTCCATTACATGCTGTTATAGCTCCAAATCTCACTATTATGGTTTGTGATGCTGCACTCATGGCCTAGGGCAACCCCTCCTTCCAGACCTGGTCCAAAATCTAAAAAACAGTGTTTTATTCCCTGTACGCGACATTGCCCTGAGTTAAACGCGTGTGTACGCGGGTTCATATATACCCAACCCGCGTATATGTATTAAAACACTTAAAAAATATAAAATTCCTTATTTTCGGGCGGAGATCGCTGGTTTTACCTGCTGATCACCTGTTAGTGCCCGTGGCCTCAACTGTCTCCAACCAATTCCTAACTAAAAAACTACTTGGGAATTGGTATAAAAAGACACCAAAGGGAAGGCCTAAGAGAGGAGAGAATATAGAGAAAGGTCATTATACTGAGATTTCCCCCTGATCAGGTCTGAAGACCCTTGTGCCTTCTGCACTTCCCCCATTTTGTACAGGAAACCCTTGTTTCCTTGTGATTGGATGTTCATCCCTTAGTTATGACATCGTGGAGTGAGTATTGGAAGGAGACCTACTAGAGGCTTGAGGCGAGACGGATCCAGAAGGAGGCTGAGCTTTGAGCCTGCAGAAGTGGTTCAGGTGATATTGCTCTTTTTTATACTATTCTATTTGTCTAATAAAGAAACACGTCTTGTTCCCGATATGCTTTTTTATTTATGTTAATGATGTTCAAGTTTGAATTTCATGTATGAATGGATGTCTAAAAGTTTATAACTAACTCCTTTCTTGTATAACATAAAGATGATTTTCATATAAATTTTTGTCCATATACTACTGCATTCTTTGGAATTGTTGGTTTTGTAGGGCAAAGGAGCGGAAGGGACGTGAAGAAGGGTTTGGACCCTTGAGGAACTACCCGAACGTAGGACTTGAGGTACGTCCTTCTCACCTTAGAAATAGCTTTTTCTAGCATAATGGCTGTGTGTGTGCATGTTTCTTGATTTAGACAACTTTCAGTCTGCTAGGGTTCCACCCAAGAGCCTTAGGGGATAAAATCCCGCAATACCTACAATATTTTATTATTCTGCTCCATTGCCTCGTTGTGCTATAGGACCAACTTCTCGATGTTGATGCACTCCTCGCTAAGCACTTGTAGAGCGTGACTCTCCCAGGCTGTTGGCATTATGATTTTGGTATGGCTCTATGATACAGGTGTTGTACTTGATGGAAACTCACTCAAGTGGCAATAGTCTTCTCAGGCTCTCAAAATGATGGAAATTAAGAGGCTCGCAGGTGAATGGTTCAAAAGGTGCAGACCCGCAGGTTCGCCGTCCAAGAGGTGCGGTCATACCCGCAGGTTACTTGTTCAGAAGGTGCGGAACCCCAGATCACTCACTCCAAGGCAGTGAAGCGCGCTCATGTGGGGTTTCTTATGTTTGGCCCGTGGTATTTAGCCCGCTATTTTTGATGCTATGGTTTTGGCCCGTGGTATAGGATCTATTTTAGCCCCAGTTTGGATCCTTGTAATTGTTATTGATGGTTTTGTCCCATGGTGTGAATAAGGGCTTGACTATAAATAGGGAAGGAGATCACTTGGCTAAATGTATATTTTCAATTGAATATCTTAAGATCTTAAATATTGGGTTGTCAATGTAAAATGCTTGATCTAAATCAAAGTAAATTTGAAAGTGAATCTATGAAGTCGTGATCTCTTGGGTGCATGATCAGATCTGTGGATCTGGCTGACTGTGGCACATTGGTGTACTGAAAATTTGGCCCTAATCAGAAGTCCGCAAGCGATCCGAAGGCGCAGTGCGGGGTACGCAGTACAGGAGAAGGCACTGTACGGGGTGCACGCAGCACAGACAAGTGCGAAGTGCGAGGTACGCAGGCGAGAATAATGCACAGTGCGGGTCTACGCAGTAAGTCGGAAGTGAAGGTGCGGATCTGAAGAAAAGTTCGCAGAGCAGAAGAACAACCAGTGTGGATCTGCACAGTTCTGTCTCAGAAGAGCTGTGGATATATGCAGGCCCCTGTTGGTGAAGTTGCGGTCTTATCTTGAAGCTACTATTGATTATACTTGATCTATTGCAACAGAGTTCTGGGTTTATATTTCTGGTACTTCTTTTCTGTTTACAGCATTCTGAAGAGTTGGGTGATTCATTGATTCATTGTATAAGGAGATTGGGTGATTTTCATGTACTTGATGATTATTTGATGTTCATGGATCCAGTTTGAAAATTTATGAAACGCGGTCCTTAAAGAAGTAAAAGAGAAAAAGGGGGTTGTAGCTCCCTTCCAGGAGAAACTGGAAAACGAGAGAGAGTTGTAGCTCTCTGCAGGTTGTAGCCTGCGTACTGGTAAAGGAATGCACCAGTACAAAATCATTGTAAAAGAAGTTTCTAATTGAAAGAAGATAGAGACATACTACAGCAGGTGGTTTTCACCCACATTGGCTTTCCACCTTATATTTGGTGTTCTTTGGTGTGACTATCTGTTCTTCTTATTTCATGCTCATTATTATATACGAGTTAATGATCAATAAATTAATGAAGGCATATTGAAAAGAATTTGATAATACTGATTCACCCCCGCCTCTCAGTATTATTTCCAACAATTGGTATCAGAGCAGGTCCTTCTGAAGGAGCTTGATCGCTTGACGGAAGATCCATCATCATGAGCAACTATGAGAGGGAAGCATCGATCAGGCCACCGATTTTTGATGGGACAAACTTCATATATTGGAAGGTAAGAGTTACTGCCTATCTTCAATCTTTGGGTACAGA
>APFE031191286.1:0-22851 GCA_000404065.3 Pinus taeda
GGGGCTAGTTAGACCATCTAGAACTGTGATTTTGTCTATAAGGAATTGTAGCGTTAGACTTATTACAGTTATAAATGGAGTATGAGGAACGAGACTTAAATATTAAGCAAAAATCTTGGAGCTTAAATCTGTCTAGAGAGATACTCAGACGAGTCAAATGTATGGGAAAAGAACCAAATTTAGTGTTGGCCCTACCGTGCGTGTTAAATTGTTATAATGACCCTTTAAACAAACTTTAATACATTAGGGTTAATACAGTTTGGCCAATTCTTTAAATATCAGAATGCAAGGGTTTAGCTTTCCCGACTCGTTTTCAGTGAGTGTAATACCATATCGACTTGAAAACAGATGCGACAACTCATACAATATAGATTAGAAGAATGGCTATATGTCTTGGGAATATTTTGTGAGTTATTCACAGAGGAAATTGGAACACATGTATAGAGTTAAATATTAGTTTTTAGGACCATGTACACATGCTACTCCTGTTATGGACTATTCAAGTAAACCAGGAAGTCTTCGACTCAGGTTCCATAATAACAAACCCTCAGGAATTGTAACTAGAGTCTGAGTTGCTAATGGAATCTCACAGTATTAACCACAAGGACATAAGGGGTTCGTCACCATGGAAACAAGGGCGCTAGCAAAACATACAATAAGTATTTTATTTTCTTTACAATAAGAGAAATAGTCATCTTTAAAACAAACTCAACCGTGTAGCCATGCAGGAGTATGATAGATAAAATCCATATGCAGGAAATGACAATGGGTGCCTGCCTGGCTTATAGAACCTACAACTTGCATGAAGTAACAAAGAATAGCGAAATTTGAAGAAATGGAAGCAGTTAACCTTTGAAATGATAGTCCATCCAGACATATGCACAAGAAATAAATTACAGAGCCATTTGCATTACAGTCACAGGAAAGAAACAATAAAAATTATATAAATACACCTCAACAGGGATGATTGCCTAGAAATAATCGAATAAGAGACAAATAGAAAACAATTCATGCAAATCTGCGATTTCAACATAGTACATTTGCTAAACAGTGAAAAGAATAGGATTATAAACAAATAACTGTAATCCAGAGTAATATGGTCCTTCATTGAATATAGGCCAGTATTAAAATCCTAAACTTTAGCAAAACCCAGAACAGCTAGACTATAGCGAGAGTTAAAATCACAAGTTTAGGAGTTGCATGAGGAAATTACTCCAAAGTGGTCTCAAATGGAGGACCACAGGGAGCTCTTAGCGTATAATAGTAAACCCTACCCAGCACTTTCCAGGCCTATGCTGTAAATTCAAATGAGAATAAAAAAGAAAGAAAAATATCTCCAAAACTCAAGCAAAACTCCCAGAAAAGCTTCAGGATGCATCCATGCCCTCAGTCAAAACCTTCTATTTGCATAGGATTCTTACCCGGAACATAATGTCCAGCACTAACTCGTGGAAAGGGTTGCCTACGTGGAAAATTCCAGATCCACAACTTCATTTTCCTTTTTTCTGTGAGCAGAAAACTGAAATTAACAATAGGTGATTAGAAGTCAAGCTGTGTAAAAATGAAAATGTAAATTGCACTATAGTCAAGTGGCAAGGAAAACACCCACTTGGCTTATGATCTAGCTATCCAAGCGTTGAGGAAGGCCTTAGTCCGTGCCCATAACCCCCCATGGGTTGCCATCCATCAACACTGAGCGTTAACAGTGCAGGAGAAATCGAACAACAGAGCCAAACGCAAAAGGCAAAGGAAGGAATGATACACATCCGTGGTGAGGTGGTGGAATAGCCTTCCGGAAGAAGCCTAGCCATTGGATTGGCCTCCTTCCGCCTTTAGCGTCGATGAGGTGAGGAATCCAAGGTCAGAGATAGCAAGGCTTCATCTGCCCACGCCACGTCAAGTAGGATAATGCAATGATTAATGCAATGCAGTGAACAATAAAGCCAAATGGATCAAAATGTGATATGACAGTGTGGAAGGACAGAGAAATATAATACAGTAGATTTATTTGTCAGTATAAAGTGCTCAACATAAATGCTCATGGGTACACTAACCAGTGAGTTGGATCGAGAACTGAACCAAAGCTAGTGCCAAGGTTTGGCACGTTAGCAAAGTGCAGATACACATTTAATAAAAACATAATTGGGTATTGAATCTCGTATGACCCCTAAATTGTAATAGATAGGTGCTAGTACTCGAGGTAGATTTTTTTTATTTTTTTTATTTTACTGTGTACATATGTAGGTTTAGGAGTCTCAAAAAAATATTTTGAAATTTGATGAATAAAAGTAATATCAATAGTTTCACTTAGTTTGCTAATATCCATAACATTCCAAAGATTTCAAAATCAATACTTAACATAAGGATAGCCATAGTAAACAATCCCTTGAAATGTTACAATTTGGATAATTACAATTAGTTAATATTATATCTGCATTTGATTAACTCCATACTGCATTTGGAATCAGGGAAAAGTTGATTTTCTTTAACTGGAGTTTTGAATCATCGCACTTTAATTGTTTTAAATAGAGTTTGAATAAAAATATTAAGGATAAAATCTATTTACTCTAAGTTTAGCTTCATTGAAAGTGGGGTCATATTAAAAAGATATAAAAACCCTTTTTACGACAATTTGAATTATCATTTACATATACAAAATATTGATAAAAAAATTTGAATATAAAAACTTGCTTTATTTTATTTAAAAGATTGAGAAATAATAGGGTAAATATTATGGTTTTATTTGTAAATTTAAAAATATTTTAAAATTTTAGCAGTGAATTCAAACAATTTACCTTTTTTTTACATTTTTTTTTTCAAATCTACTACTTTCATAAATTCAACAGTTCTTAATACTAAATTTATCCCTATTACAAATTCCAAAAATATCTCAGAAATATAAAAACAAAAAATATACTAAATTTATCCTTATTACAAATTCCCAAAGATATACCAAAGGCATAAAAACGAAGAAATCTATTCTCAGTTTCCACTCTTTCTACAATCACTAGTAAATTGACTACAATATGAGTTGAGTTTCCACTCTTTGTACAATCATTAGTAAATTGACTACAATATGAGCTAACCTGTCACGGCCCTAAACCTGCGGTAGTCTTTCAACCACTTATAGCGAGGTGCGGCACTACCAATCATTTTATTTTCACCAATACTTACAATTGTAGACTACGCCTAACATTACACTTTTCCTACTTAGTTTGTGTTTTGCAAACAAGTATTATTAATGTGTTCCTTTATACCAATGAATAACCATACACATTCATTATCAACATCATTATACAAGAGAAATGCACAACAGTATAAAGGGAGGGGCAACTCCCTACAATATGAGTCTGCCCAAATCAATATATTATACAATCTTCACCTTTACAATGTACAAGTTAAATCTTGGGAAACCCCAAATTTACACTTAGCCAATTTTCACAACTTCAGCAAACTCGGTTGCCCAGCTTGTCGACACCTCCGCACGGTCGCTGCACGACTCTCCAACCCTTTCTTCACCTCGTCACATGATCGTGTTGTTTGCCCAACTTGGGTGTGTCTCCAAGTCACCACACATGGGTGCCTCCGCCCGAGATGCACCTCCATTAACAATCTCAACACACCACCAAACCTTCTTGCACGACGGGCGGGTGCTCACCCGAGTCACCCAAGAACCCATGCCAAGTCATCGCATAAACCGGGCGCTTCTCCATTTTACCGTCGGGCACCTACGCACAAACCAGACACCACACTCGTGCATGCCACAACTGTCCGTCGGATGCCACACACCCATGCACATCCTCACCCAACCACCGGGCGCCCCTGCCCGCACCTTCACCCAAAACTGAGCTCAACCAAGTCTCCCTCGTGCAGCCTTGCCCAAGAATGGGTGCATCACTGCACTTCCTCCTTAGTACTACGCACTTTAGACCTGTGCCTACTCCTTTACATGAGTGAAGAGCGAATGAGTTGTTGGTTGAATGGCCACACACATCTCCCAATACATATCCAAGCATAGGGCGAAGTCTGGCTGCCTAGCTGACTTGCCCAACGCCCCAAATGCCATCACAAAGTCACCAAATGTACCATCAGCTCCACGCGATGTAGGTTGGCCTCCATATGTTATAACACATGCTCCACGCCATATAAACATGTTAGCCCACTCCTCATATGCACATAGTATCATTGCAAACTCAAGTCCTGAGCTCTCATATCACCACAACCACAGTCATTCAGCTCATCTGCCACTCATTCAAGCCTCACCCGCACACATGCGTGTCTGCTCATGTGCCCAGGAACTGTAGGTCGTTACATCCTCCTCCACCTGAAATTGCTGTTGTCCTCAACAACATAACATCCTGGTAGCTACCCACCAGGATCAACTGTATCATCCATGATGTCAACTCCTCCACATACTGCAAACATCCCTGCAACATATGTAGAACCACTGTCTCCACCATGTCTTGCCCCGACAACCATCTGTCACCAAGATCACCATACCAAGGTATACACCCCATCGGTATGTCATATATCAGAAATCATCTCAATCCATGATCATCGACCACCCTATCACAATCTCCACATGCTGCTCCCATCATGGAAGGCTGGCCCCTCCATCTCAAGCTACATGCTTCCTGCAACCTCTCGTGTCAACCTCATCATGTGTTGTCCTCATGTGAACTGCTGCCATGAGACTCCAACACAATGCTAACACATCTCTGTACATTCTATAGCCCCCATATTTGAACTAGTTGGGTATCTAATCCAACCGTCATGCCCAAACCATGAGAATTCACATCCTCATGCCACCATCAGTCGTTTCTCAGAACATCCTGTCAGATCATCAACTCGATCAAGAATCCATCTCCATACAAGTGTAAGCCATGCTCAGGTCCATGAAGTAGTCTCCATCTCATCTGCAACATGCTGTCCATTATGTTTGGTACCAATGTGCTACATAAAACCAGCCACATCTATTCGAACATCATTCATATGTGTGCCTCCTCAATATGAAGAGACCATCTCATCAACCTCCAACTGTCGGTGTGCCACATCCAGGTCCATGAAGCAACCTCCATCATATCTGCAATGTGCCATCCCTCAAGTCTGTCATAGAAACAAGTATACACCTATCTCATCTATCCATGTGCTGCCCATGATCGTAGATCAGTCAGCTCCCATGTGTCAAAAGTGGTTAAGTCTCGGCTCAACCCATGCCCAAGTTTTGCCACCAAGGCGTCATCATCGTCGTAACTCCGTCACTCCAAAATGTCTCATATCGAACCTCCACATCAAGTCACTCTTTCAAGCCATTCCCATACATGTACTTGAAAGTATGCACCCCATCTTGCATAAAAGTCTCTGACCTCAGCTCCCCAGTGCATCAGATCCTGAAAGTCCACCATATATGAAGTCCCCAAAAGTCACAACCTCATGTCATCATGACCTCTATGAGTCATCTCCAACCAACATCTTAGAAAGCACACAAGCCTTGGTCCAAAAGTCTCTGCAAGATGCCTCAGCTCTCCATGTAGTAGGAATGCTCCATAATCTGCTCACAAATCCATCCAAGTCCATGGCCTTTTTGTACAAGAGTGCACAACCTCTCCATCGGCCCGTAAGTAAAACATCTCCATGTCACATCAACAAATATACCTACATAACATCCCTATCTTGGCACTCCTCATTGGATGCCCCTAAGTGACACCTTCACAAGTGCTCCTGCATAATGCCCCTGCATAAGACTGCCATGCTCCATGTCTCCAACCTGATATCCATGACTAAGTGATGTAACGACCTGCAGTTCCTGGGCTCACGGGCGGACGTGCGTGCGCACAGGTGAGGCTTGAACGAGTGACGAACGAGCTGAACGACTATGGTTGTGGTGATGTGCAAACTCACGACTTGAGTTTGTGATGATACTATGCGCATATGAGGAGTGGGCTAACATGTTTATATGGCGTGGAGCATGTGTTACAACATATGGAGGCCGACCTACATCGCATGAAGTCGACAGTGCGTTTGGTGACTTTGCGATGGCGTTTGGGGCGTTGGTTGAGTCGGCTAGGCAGCAAGACTTCGCCCTACACTTGGATATATATTGGGAGATGCGTGGAGTCATTCGAACAACAATTCATTCGCTCTTCACTCATGTAAAGGAGTAGGCGCAGGTCAAAAGTGCACAGTACTAATGAAGAGGTGCAGAATTAGTGGTGCGCCCATTCTTGGGCAAGGCTGCATGAGGGAGACTTGGTTGAGCTCGGTTTTGGGTGAAGGTGTAGGCAGGAGCGCTCGGTGGTTGGGTGAGGGCGTGCACGGGTGTGTGCACCCGACGGATGGTTGTGGCATGCACAAGTGTGGTGCTCGGTTTGTGCAAAGGTGCCCGACGGTGAAACGAAGGAGCGCCCGGTTTGTGCGACAACTTGGCACGGGTTCTTGGGTGACTCTGGTGAGTGCCCGCCTATCGTGCAAGTGTTCACAAAGGCTTGGTAGAGTGTTGAGATTGTGAACGAAGGTGTGTCTCGGGCAGAGGCGCCTGTGTGTGGCAACTTGGAGACGCGCCCAAGTTGGGAAAACAACACGATCATGTGACGAGGTGAACGAAGGGTTGGAGAGTCATGCGGCAACCATGCGAAGCTGCT
Source organism: Pinus taeda (assembly GCA_000404065.3). Taxonomy (NCBI): domain Eukaryota; kingdom Viridiplantae; phylum Streptophyta; class Pinopsida; order Pinales; family Pinaceae; genus Pinus; species Pinus taeda. The sequence continues at coordinate 6,642 of APFE031191286.1, forward strand.
GACGAGTTGGGAAACGGAGTTTTCCGAAGTTGTGAAAATTGGCTGTGTAAAGTTTGGGTTTCCCAAGATTTAACTTGTACATTTTAAAACTGAAGATTGTATAATATATTGATTCGGGCAGACTCATATTGCAGGGAGTTGCCCCTCCCTTTATAATGTTGTGCATTTCTCTTGTATAATGCTGTTGATAATGAATGTGTATGGGTATTCATTGGTATAAAGGAACACATTAATAATACTTGGTTGTGAAACACAAACGAAGTAGGAAAAGTGGAATGTTAGGCGTAATCTACAATCGTAAGTATTGGTGAAAAGAAAATGATTGGTAGTGTCACACCTTTCTATAACTGGTTGAAAGACTACTGCAGGTGTAGGGGCATGATAGTTGGTATTAGAGCTTGGTTGGAGCTGGTGTTAGAGCAAGGTTGCTTGTGACGAAGTGACAGTGGATGCAGGTACTTGCAGGTGAAAGAAGTTTATTTCACATACTGGTGGAACAAGGGCTAGTTCATGGTTGCAGGGAACTTGGTGAAGCTGGTGAATGATAAAACACGTTTAGTAGGGTGAAGCTTAGTGCTTGGGCCAAGCTGAGCGACAAGGCATGGCAGGTTTGGAAGAATGCAAAGGGAAGCTCTTGCTTACCTTATACAGGTTGAAGCCGATGAAAGAAGAGAATCCTCGGATTCGAGATAAGCCTTTTGTGATGCAAAAAAAATGTTGAAGACGAACTTCTTCAACTTGGATGATGTAACGACCTGCAGTTCCTGGGTGTGCGGGCGGATGTGCATGTATGCAGGTGAGGCTTGAATGAGAGACAGACGAGCTGAATGACTGTAGTTGTGGTGATGTGTGAGCTCACAACTTGAGTTCGCGATGCTACTATGCGCATATGAGGAGTGGGCTGACATGTTTATATGGCGTGGAGCATGTGTTATAACATATGGAGGCCGACCTACATCGCATGGAGCCGACCATGCATTTGGTGACTTTGCGATGGTGTTTGAGGCATTGGGTGAGTCAGTTAGGTAGCCAGACTTCGCCCTATCCTTGGATATATATTGGGAGATGTGTGGAGTCATTTTACCAACAACGCATTCACTCTTCACTCATGTAAAGGAGTAGGCACAGCTCTAAAGTGCGCATTACTAAGGAGGAGGCGCAAAATTAGTGATGCTCCCATTCTTGGGCAAGGCTAGACGAGGGAGAGTTGGTTGAGCTCAGTTTTGGGTGAAGGTGCGGGCAGGAGCGCCCGGTGGTTGGGTGAGGGCGTGCATGGGTGTGTGGCGCCTGATAGACAGTTGTGGCATGCACAAGTGTGGCGCCTGATAGACAGTTGTGGCATGCACAAGTGTGGCGCCCGGTTTGTGTGAAGGTGCCCGACACTGAAACAGAGGAGCACCCGGTTTGTGCAACGACTTGGCACGGGTTCTTGGGTGACACGGGTGAGTGCCCGCCTATCGTGCAAGTGTGCATGAAGGCTTTGTGGAGTGTTGAGATTGTGAACGGAGGTGTGTCTCAGGCAGATGCGCCCATGTGTGGCGACTTGGAGATGCGCCCTAGTTGGGCAAACAACACGATTGTGGGACGAGGTGAACGAAGGGTTGGAGAGTCATGCAGTGACCGTGCAGAGGTACCGACGAGCTGGGCAACCAAGTTTTCCGGGTTGTGAAAATTGGCTAAGTGTAAATTTGGGGTTTCCCAAGATTTAACTTGTGCATTGTAAAAGTGAAGATTGTATAATATATTGATTTGGGCAGACTCATATTGCAGGGAGTTTCCCTTCCCTTTATACTATTGTGCATGTCTCTTGTATAATGTTGTTGATAATGAATGTGTATGGGTATTCATTGGTATAAAGGAACACATTAATAATACTTGGTTGTGAAACACAAACTAAGTAGGAAAAGTGGAATGTTAGGTGTAGTCTACAATCGTAAGTATTAGTGAAAAGAAAATGATTGGTAGTGCTGCACCTCGCTATAAGCAGTTGAAAGACTACCACAGGTGTAGGGGCGTGACATAACCGATTTCGTGCTATACCCCTCCTAAGATTCCACCATAAAGTAAGAGAGATCGTAATGTTCTCCACGGAGGTGGGATTTCCAGTTGACGTAGTCTAAATGTTAGAAGTTTTTTCTAGTAAATTTTGGTTGAAATTTGGTGGGATTCATACTTTACTTACACACTCATCATGGGTTGATCTGCCCCTAGACACTATAGTACTCTATTTTATTATTGGTATTGACAAGGATTGAAAATGCGGAAGACATAAACAAGAATAAATTAAAAAGTAAATTTTGGTTGAAATTGGGTGGGATTCATACTTCATTTACATGCTCATCATGGGTTGATCTACCCCTAGACGTTGTAGTACTCTATTTTATTATCGGTATTGATAAGGATTGCAAATGCAAAAGACATAAACAGAAATAAATTAAAAATTGAAAATGTAGTAGAACTTAACTAGATCTCAAGTAATTAAATTAACTAGACTAATTATGAAGGCACTTGGATTGATGGTTAAATGCAATAAGCAGAGGTTGTAATTATTTTTTCCAATACTGCTTCTTATTTACAACTAAAAAAAATTTAACTATGATATATGTTGGTTTGAGTCTCAACTAAATCTACAAAGACTCAAAAACTTTCACATAGAAGTTTTGGTTGGAGTTTTCTTCTTTTCCAAAATCCTAAGTCTTCTGAATTGTTTCAACTTTATTTTTTTACTGTTTGGTTTCTAATTCTTTCAGGTAGATCTCAAATAACTCTTATGGTTCCTTTGACTTTTTTATCCTCTTGGTTTTTCCCATGTATTGAAGGTTGAATGATGACAAATCCACACTACTCACATACATAATGAATTCTCTGTTGAGACAATTGATTTTGCCAACTAAACAAACTCCACTATTAACTCTTGCTCTCACAACAATGGCAATACTTTTTCAGGAAAAACAAACTCCACTATCAACTCTGGCTCTCACAACAATGGCAATATTTTTTTCAGGAAAATGCCACGGGCAATACTTTTTTCATAAAGGGCACCGAGGCAGACAAAACAAATCTTGCAACCTGTGTGCTTTTATCTTCTCCAATGCATGAAGTAGTTATGTATAACGATGCACTCGTTCTGATCAGTTGTATAACAACACCCAAGTTTGAAGATGATTTTACGGAATCTAAGACATTATTGCCTTAAAGGTAAGGGTGCACGAGTGCATTAAATGTGAATTACACTCGTGCATGAAATGTATAATTTCTTGTTGCATATTTATTTTACAAACACACTAGGCTATTATATGTACAAAACTATTGGTATACTATTTTTTATTATTATAAATATCATGGTTGAAAAACGGATATTAAGAGAAGTTCACATTAATATATGACGTCTTGGTATGATTAGTGCATTTGTATATGATGTTTGGATTAATTTGTTATATCATTAAATTTTACATATTTTCATTATAATATTTAATTATTCATATATTTAATTAGTGGTGTAACATTTCATAGTGGCATTGGACAACACAATATAGTAAATTAAAATGTGTTTTACTAAATATGAATAAGGGGCTCTTTGTCATACAAAATTGGATAGTTATTGGTAATCCCTTGTCTTTCAATTAGGACACTATGTCCATTACATTAAACAAAATGTTTGTTTTTCACAAACAATTAGCACAAAAATTACAACATCTTGTATTAATATCCAAATAGAACATCATTATTCATTGGAATTATTGTTAGTGCTTCAACTACTTCCATGATTTAGTTTATTTGGATGAATCTTTTATTGATTGCATCAATTATTTTGGACTTCTTCAAGTTTCATCTACAAACATAAAAATAATTGTGTCTAGTGAGAATAATGAAAATTGAAATAAATAATATACATCAATGTAAATGGAAATGTACCATAGTAAGAGTCGAGTTTTGAATTATAAACACTCTTTTAAAACTAGATCTCATACTTTCTTTCAACAACTCTTTTGTTGGTGTAGTTCCATACTTTGTTTCATGCAAGTTTTATACTCCCTAATAAATCATAGATTTAATATAAATGATTTTTTTTTACTGTATTAATTATAAACATAGAGAAGTAAAAAAACATAGATGCTTACAAATTCCACAATTAATTTTTAATATGCCAACATATACTCACAACCCATATTTAACCCAAAGCCAATCAATTCTTCTGATGACCCTTCTTTGTATGCTATCACCTATTTGAAGACATTCAAGGATGGTTGTTGTAAAACAACATAAAATATGCAAAAATGAATCTTGTTTTACGTGTTGAATCGGTTCCATTTTGTTTTTTTTACATGCAAATACTTGAAAATTAATATTTAATGCTAAATTATTTGTTTATAAATACTTAATAGAAAAATTCAATGAGTACATACATTTGATGAAGGTTGTTGTTGAGATGATTATTCTTGTGATGCAATTATGTCCATTTCTTTGACCACCTCCCTATACACTTTTTTTGGACGTTCCTACTGACATGCTTCAGATATCAACTCTTTGATCCTTTGGGATTTTTGTAATATTTCTGAAAAAATAATAAAATATTTTTATAATGATATATGAAAACTAAATATAAGAAAATTGGATGATGCTTTGGGATTTTTGTAATCTTCTTGAAAAAATAATAAATATTTTTATAGTGATATATGAAAACTAAATATAACAAAATTGATATTAATAAATGAATGCTTTGTAGTAATATTAACATATAATTCTAGAAATACATTTTAAGTAAGAATATTACTTTTTGAATGATTTTCTTTTGTTGTTGTATGGTTTTGCTATTGCAAGTCTAACAGGTCACCATTGCTCTGGAAACATTATTTGTAGTTTAAATATAACTTGGTTATTGAAATCATTGGATTGATTTCCACATTGTAAGTGGAAAGTACATCGTTCTTTCAATTATATCTTCCATAGTTTTGTAAAAGTTACGTTCATTCAATTATATCCTTCATAGTTTTCTAAAAGTTTTTCCCCCTTTTGTTAACTTCCAACACCACCCCAAATGAGCTAAGAACCAATTCATTGTCATTTACATGTTCTATAGTTTTTATTTTCTTAGCATGACATTCTTTTCCTTAGTTGTTGGTCTATGTGGAACATTAAACATAAGTGAATTAATAGATATTTTGAAACATGTTATCTAATATTCTTAAGTATATTATTAATGAAAATAAAAATAAAATGCTCGTATTGAAAAGTATTTTTTCATTCACCTGATTCATCCTTCTACAATTTTTCTATCGGGTTTTGACACTCTTTTGTAGTTAGATAAAAACGAATCTAATTGAGCTTCCTTATTTTGTAGTTCTACATAACCAATATAACCAATATATATTAGTTAAGATTGCATTTAGTTCAAACATATTAATTTTGTAAAGAATTTACAAACAACTTGTCTTTTGTGCTCTTTTGGATGTGTTCTCATTGTGCCGATCAATATTTTTGTTGCTTGACCAATTATCAGACATTTTGTTATCGATACACAACATGTGCCATTCAATATAAATGATATTAAATATATTTTATAAATAAATCACATAATTTTTAGCCAAAAAGAGGTGCACATAAACACATTAGCCCCAAAATTTATTATTTTTTAAATAAATTTAAATTATTACAGTGCAATATGTAATGATTAAATAACCATCATCACAGTAAAAATGAAAATATTAAAAATTAAACTCTAGTTTTTTGGACTTGACGGTGCTATTTGTTATAGGTGCATCAATGTGTTATATTACACATGGCAGAGTGATAAACATAAGTCATTTAAAAAAAATTAGACAAGGCCTATCGGGTTCAGATCTGATTCAATAAGTAGTCCCCCTCCTTTACATGTTAAACACCCTATATATAGTAACACAAACCCATTAATTCTAAAATACCTAAAATGGAAAGCCATAACTATAAAGTGATAGAGTGATTTAACCTTAAGGTGAAATTTTGGAGTTGCATAAAGAAGAAGAAGCAAGGATTTAAGGTAAGTAGTGAATTAGTTTGGTTTTTTTTGAATTTTAATTAAATCTAAATAAGAACAAACATTGTAATTTTTTTATTAGTAAAATCAGTATTTAAATTTTTATTATGGAGGGTTTCTATTTTTATTTGAATTTTAATTAAATTTAAATAGGAACCAACGTTGCAAATTATTTTATTAGTAAAATGAATAGTAAATTTTTTACTATGCAAGGTTTTGAGTGAATCACCATACCTTTCAAATTCTGATATTATGTGTAGTTATACTATTCCAAAGTATTATGTTGCTCCACAATGCTCCCAGAGTGTCTATCTTACAAATTTCTTTTTTGAAATTTTGAAAAAAATAACGAAATAATGAATAGTTCCTTACTATTTAAAAGAATTTATGAAATTAGATTTCGAATAATCTATTATCACTCATTTTTTCATTTGAGAAAAACAAAGTAGCGTTTTTTTTTTCTTGTCAAAACATTAGTGTGTTTCATAGGCAAAAATATCGGTGTGCTCAATAGTAACACACACCGATTAAAATAACTTATCAATGTGTTAATTATTTTTAACCCACAGATATTGGATAATTTTTTTTTTTTGAAATCTTGAATCCAAGTGCATTTATTATTTTAATACATTGGTGCAATTATTATTTAAATGCATAGATGTGATTAGGTTTACAAGCACTCATATGCTTTAGAAGTTATGTGAATTTTGATTTTCACATAAAATAACATATTGATCTCAAATTATGTTTTAGGATGCATCCACATAAGTTACAATAGTTCATCGTTGATCGAGATTTGATCATTATATTTTTTTCACCTATCTCCATGCATTTAGAGTGGAAAAAGTGGAGTAATCAACTCACGGGATTGTTTTTACCGGCCAGACCAATTTTGGTGAAACAGGGTCTAAAACCTTTCTCGAGCATTTTGAGGCATCAAACAAGATTTTTTGGGTTAAAACTGTGCTACTTTAGCATTGCACCTTTCAATGTTATTTTTCACACAAATATTTTTCCAACGATGCAAGAAGCACATTAATAAGAGTCCATATTAAAAGTTCTGCCACTCAAAAATCGTTTTTTTCTGTTTTCACACATAGTTCAAGAGGATGCCACGTCAGCCCCCATGTTTGTGATATAAAAGAATCTAAAAGACTATATTTTGTGACTTTAGTTAGGAGTTGATGTAGTCAAACTTAACCACTAGTAGGCTATCAGGCTATGTTATAACCGAGCCACTAGGAGGAAGAATCATTTCATTATTTCAAGACAATTTTGTTACATAGATGAGCAAGGATAGACAAGAGAGATAGGAGGTAGAGCACATAGAGAGGATTTATGCACTATAGTAGGCCATAGGACACAAGTATTACTTTTTTGTAATTGCAACTTTATTTTCCAAACAAAGAAATAGAGCGAAGTGACCTCATCTTCCAACTGAGTTTTCTAATGAAAATGGTTTCCCAAAGCATATTTTTTATATTAGGTGACTATGTGAGCTTATTTTGGCATTCTCTACTTTTCCATATAATTTTCATTCACATGCATGCACTAATTACTATAAAATATACAAATCTAGAAATTAAATGAAACTGTAATAGTGTAGAATTTCATATTTTTAATATAATATTGTCAGATTTGTTGTGACAAACTAACTAGTGGAATATCCATGAAAATTTACGGATCATTTGGTACCAGAGTAGGTTTCTTTAGGTATTTTGTGGAGATTGTAAGGATCTATAGTGGCGGAGTTGAAAATCATAAAACCCTAATCATGGTTGACAAATCTATAAATAACCCTCATGATCTTGCAGAGGCGAGATTATTGTGGCTGCAACAACAAGTCACAAACATAAATTGTAATGTTAACCTCCTTATGGTGGACCTGGGAAATAAGCTAGAGATATTTGGAGAAGATGGGGTTCAAATGAAGAGGACAAATTAGAATAGGGACTAGAGGATTAGGGAGAAATGTAAAATCAATTGAAGAAATAATACAGAAAATATCAACCCGAATCAAGTGATGAGAATCAATCTCTTTTTAAAATGGAAGAAACAACCGATATCAAGTCATACCATGGAAATATTGACGCAATAAAGCTCATCCAATGATTGCAACAACTCAAAGTTTATTTCAACGTCCATCCAATTAAGGAAGGGAAAAATACCTCATTTGCGCAACTGAAATTAGACGGCCATGCACTAAATTGGTGGGAGAACCAGATTGAAACCTTGAGATTATAGGGAGAAACTCTAGTGACTAAATGGAAATATTTCAACACCCTCTTTAATTCATAGTTTCATCCCATTGGGTACATGGACCCATGGGTTTGGTAACATTACTTAAAGAAAAATCCAGGCCAAGACTTTAAGGGGTACACCACAAAATTAAAAAAGATGGAAATAATGTTGGGTATCTCTCCAAAGATCCCAGATGTACTCCTCATGTATTTGGGGGCCTGCATCACCATCTGTGTGAGAAAGTAATGAAGTTCAATCCCAAATTTTTGGATGAGGCTTGTGTATAGGCACAATACTTGGAGAACATAGGCTTGAAGACAATGCAATAAAGCATATCAAAGCAAAAGGAACAAAGGGATGCTTCCAAGGAGGTGAAGAATATAAAAGGGGAAAATATAAGAAGGCGACAACAAAAACACACTAGTGCAAAGATCCTAGCAACCACTGGAACCACTGAAAAATCGATGGCCATATAAAGGAAAAATGTTGGAAGTTGCATCCAGAGCTAAACCCAAAGAAAAATAAGAAAGATAACAAGAAGAAGAATCTCATGGCCACTAATTTAAGCAACCAAGTTGAAAGAAGCTCGGATGTGGATGATAAGTTCGCCTATATTTTAGTACAAAAGGAGGTGAATTTGAGTAGGCTTCAGCAACAATAAGAGAAAGAAATGACCAAACTCTTTGATATAAAATAAATAGGTCAAGAAGACAAAGTTTAATGCTCTGCATGACTCAGGATCGAAGGTGAATCTGATTGCAATGGAGCTGGTAAAGAAGTTTGGGCTAGAAGTTCATTATCATCCAAACTCATATCCTTTCAGATGGGTAAATAAGGATGCAAAGATGAAGGTAACAAAACAATGCAGAATTAGATTTGTTATCTGTGTTGATTTTATTCATGAGCTAGATCTAGATGTGGTTCCCCTTGATGTCTGTGGAGTCAGGTTTGGGATTCCACACATATACATGCATGATGCAATATTCATGAGGAGAGCCAACTAGTACCAACTCGTCAAGGATGGAAAATTTTTCATCATCAATGGGCATAAGGGAAAGTAAAAAATTTCACTAGTAATTGCCAATCAAGCGAAGAAATTGATTAATTCTAGCAATAAGTATGTGTTATTGTTTTAAGAGAAAGTCAGTCTGTAGAGGAGTCAATAAGAGGTAATGCGTCCTTGGAGGGGTCTACTAAGAAACATAAATAACAATTGGAGTTGTTTTTACAGGTATGCATGGATGTGTTTTGAGATCCTAAAGGGTTACCACCCAAAATATAAGTGGAGCATGAGATCCAACTATTTCTAGACTCCCCATTGCCAAATATTGGGTTGTACAAGAAGCCTGTTATAGAAGCAAGTAAGGTGAAGAAACAGTTGCAGCAGCTGTTGAAATAGGGTGTCGTTCAAGCGAGTACATCACCATGTTGTTAACCATCATCATTATGCCAAAGAAGGATGGGACTTGGCATATGTGTATAATGATAGGGTGTTGAACAAAATCACGCTCAAGAATAGATACCCCCTAACTAGGATAGATGATTTGTTGGATCAGTTGCAACAAGAGAAATACTTCACCAAGTTGGACTTGAAGTGTAGATATCACTAAGTTAGAGTCAAAGAAGAAGATACATGGAAGACAACCTTCAAAACTAGGAAAGGTTTGTATGAGTGGTTAGTTATGCCATTTGGCCTATGAAATTTGCTAGCTACATTTACGAGATTAATGAAAGATGTATGACACCCTTTTATAGATTCATTTGTTATTGTATATTTGGATGATATATTGATATATATTGATACCTCGGAGGAGCATATTTCACATTTGACACAGGTGTTGGAAACATTGGAGAAGCACCAGCTGCTAGAAAATCTCAAGAAGTGTGAGCTTGTTCATTAGTCTTTGGTGTATTCGGGGTATGTTATTAGTGGATGAGAGCTAAATATATATCCTTCCAAGATGGAGGCCATCATGAAATGGTTGGTTCTTAACAATTTTTGTGAGGTCAGGAGTTTCATTGGGGCAACACAGTACTTGAGGAAATTCATAGCCTCATTTTCAACATTCATAGCATCATTATATTGTTAGTCATCTATATTGATGCATTTGCAGTGGAAAAATTGGAGGAATCAGCCGACGAGACTATTTTTACCTGTGGTACCGAGTTTGGTGAAATGGGGCCGAAACCTTCTGAGAGCATTTCAATTCATCGAATGACACTTTTTGGGGTTAAAACTTTGATGATTTTGCATGCTCCTTTACATATTAATTTACACAGAGATATTTCCAATGACTCAAGAAGCATGTCAATCAAAGTCCATATGAAAATGTTATGTCACTCAGAAGTTGACCTTCTTGTTTTCACACCTATAGTTCGATAGTATGCCACATCATCCCCCATTATTTGTGGAAAAGGGGCTAGCCACGTGTTTTTGATGGAAACGAATGTAGAAGAGTCTAATTTGTAACTCTAGTTAAAAGTTGACGTAGTCAAACTTAACCACTAGTAAGCTATCACACTGTGTATTAACTGGGCCACTAGAAGGAAGAGGCATTCCATTATTTTGAGAGAATTTTTTTTCATATTTGAGCAATGATAGTTAGGAGAGTTAGGAGTGTGGGGTCTCCAAAATGTCATATACGTTTACCCACTTTTCCATCATTTTACCCTCATTCTATAACTCTATAGCCCCATAACCTTACATTAAGTAACCAATTTCATCATTACATGGGTTTATCATTATTATTTTGAAAGTCATTGATTTTAAGTCTTATAAGTGAACTCGTGGTTAAATGTTAGGAAATTAACATATTTTCATTTATATCTAAAAATGTTATGGGTTTTGTGATGTTGTAGGCCTACTTGGACATTTTAGAAGGGTCCTACTTTGCCATCTAACAACATATTCGAATTTGAAATTCCAACTCATGAGGATTTATGGACTAAATATAGAAGATGTGGATCATTAACTATGAAAATCCAAAGGATAAGAATCACGGAGGAGATGATTTTGAGAGGATTTGTATCTTACAATTTTTAGAAGATTGTTGTAACCACAAGATACAAATGTGGATTTAGGGAGAGATATAAGGATTTATATTTATTGTATAGTTATCGTCATTTTTTTTGTGTAAATACGAGTGCACCCTTCATACAAAGGATTGTTAGTTGTTAGATACAAGTTAGAGGTTGTGAGTGTTAGTGTTAGTTATTGGTTGCTAGTTGGAGGTTCCAAGTTCCATCCATGTGGTTTGTAAAGTGAGGAGAGAGAATTGTTGTAATATCTCAAAACTCTTTTTATGAAATACATATTTCCACTTTGATCTCCAAGATGTGATAGTTTGTTTAGTGTGCTTGCTGAGGAACGAAGGCCCCTCATCAACCACAATTTGCACACCTTTGTACATATTGGTAACATAGTGTAGTTATTTTATTTCATTTATTTTCATCAAGTGTGTTTTCATTTTATGGAAGTGTTCTTTTCCTTTCGGTCACTGCAATTTCATTTCAGTAGGTGTGAGTGTGATTTTCTTTCCAGCAAGTGTGATTTCAATTATGCAAGTTTAATTTCATTTATTGAAGTGTGGTGTGATTTCATTTATGTAAGTGTGATTTCAACTTTTCTTATGGTTGGTTTGGATTAGGTTGATTTAATATGTTATGTAATTAGTTTTAAATTGAATTAGATTAATCTAACCTAAAAAATAACCACCTAGTACATTTAGTACAGGTATACCTTGTTAGTTTATGAAACCTCAGGTTGACAAATTAAATGACAAGGATTCAACTCACAATTAAATCACTGAACATTTTGGCGTTGTTTACGGGGAGGTATACATAGGTCTTTATTTTGAAGTTTAGACAAATCATTATAGTTGCATTCATTCTTAGATACATGATTAAAATCATTTTGCATATTAGATTTCAATAATTTTTCAATACTTTATACTAATCCATGTGCACGATAGGAGTTATCAACTAGTTGGAGTAATTTACAGACAATCAAGAGTTTGAAGAATTTTCTTCCAAGAACTTTCCCGAATCTTAGAAACAACTAGGATATTTGCCTCTCAAGAAGAGTATATTTTAACTGCATGCAGAAACTTGTCTATCTCTTCACCTCCATAAGAAGGTCTTCAATTTTCTTTTGATTCCTCTAGTCAATCGGTTGAAGAGACTCAGAAACATGCAATACTTTTAATGGGGAAAAACTAGTAGAATATAAGATTGAGGAATGCATAATAAAGGAGGAGGGTATTCAATGTGATCTAAACCAAGAAAGGAATCAATGTCATGGCCTTATTGAAAGATGGTTCCAATCAAGGATAAAGTCACATTAATCTTGCATTCTTCCTGACTTCTTAATTTCATTATCAAAACAACCAGTTTTGCACGCTTTGATGTATTTTAATGCATTTTTTAAAAACTAAGCATGGATATATTTTTAGTCCTATTACACTCATGGTTACACTGGAAATATGCATACATTTGATTAATTCTTCTATTTCTAGTAGAGTAGAGTAGGATAGACTCAACGAATAAAAACCAAGTTTGTTCATGCATTTTTTTTTTTACTTTTTAAGCTAAATTTCATTTTGTTTTAAATTTTATTTATTGGTGGTGCAGTAAGAGCCACTCAGCTCACTAATCATTTGCATGAAGATGTAGAAAGAGAAGGAATATTTGAGAAGAAGGAGAATAAAAAGAGTTTTGAGTGTCACAATTTGAATTTAAAGATCAAATGCTTTATGTTTGTCTTTTTAATTTCAAATTCCAAATGAATAAAGAGTTTCAATATTGCTGATTATGCTCTCGTATTGTGCTCTCTACAACCTGGAAGATTAGGAAAGAAAATTGAATAAAGTTAGTTCTACAAATTTTCAATAAAAATTGGATAAGAGATCTAAATTTATAATCAAAAGCATAATTTTAGGCCTTCATAAGGCTCAAAAAATAAAACTAACTTCTCAAATGGATCCAAAGCTATCAAAAATGCCTATTTTGACTCTTTTTACATCTCATTTGGCTAAAAATTGAGAAAGATATCATTGTTTTACGTTTTTGCCCAATTATGTTGTTAATAATCCTACAATTTAACCAAAACCCAATATGTGCGCCAAGAAAATGAGAATGAAACACAAATATGGCTTTCTTGGCAAGCGGTTGAAATTATACGATGGTTAAAGTTAGCTCCTAGGACCGAAAATCCTGGTCATGTGGTGCTATGCAACCACGTTGGGTGCCGAAAATCAAAGGCTAATCCCCATTCCTCTGCTTACACCTTTAACTAAAGCACCTGGTCATATGCGGTTTCATGGGACCGTGGGCCGGGCTAAGTCCTAGCCCTGAAATATCACCCATAGTCCTATAGTGCTGGGATGGCCAAGGGCTAGAGCTTAGGCCTGACCCCCTCCCCAAAAGGCACTTATGTTAAACCTTAAATAAAGGTCTATGAGCTATATTTAACAAGTAATAATGGAGTGGAGTTGGTAAAGAGATTTTTTCTTAGTCAAGAGGTCATGGGCTCAATCCATGGGGAGGTTGTTTGCCCTCTCATGAAATTTTTTCTCCCACAGGGATAGCACATGGCAATCAATGGTTGATCCATATGGCACTTCGTTGTTGGCCCACCGCAACAAAACCGTTGACCAGTGAAAAATAGTCACGTGTCCACTAGTCAAACAATGCCAAGTGTCAAACACCCATCAGCCAATGAAGGTCCAATAAAAACTTTCCAAGTGTCATTTATTCAACTCAAAAATTCATTTTTCTAGTTGTTTCACAAAACGATGAGAACATAATTCCGAGAGCAACCAAAGTTAGATTTTAGTGAAACAAAGTGTGTTGGATTCAGAATGATGTTATGTATGATTTAACATTTGTTTCAATATCATCTAAGAATTTTGAATTTTTATCATTTTCTTGATCCAAAAGATCATGGACAAGGGTGGAGCGCTATAGAAAAAGAAAAAACAGAGTGAAAAAATTGGAATTTCATAAAAAACTAGAAATATTTAAAATCCAATTGCAATAATTGAAAAAACATTGTGTGAGTCTAAATGCAAGTTGTAAAAGCGATAAGGCAACGCAATGATTTGCATTTTTGGTGGTTGCAAAATTGACACAATTCAGTAGCTTATGCAAATTCGGTTTATGATCTATTGATGAAGCATTAAGGGTGTGGAGAAGTTGTCTCAAGCTCAAAATTGGTTAGAAATTCAATGAAGAAGTCACCAAGAAAACAATAACAAGTGATCCATGGTACTAATCATGTAAAAGTGCATTTAGTTTTTCATTCTTGAATTTGTTTTATTAGTATTATTTCTAAATTTTCTTGTATATATCAAATGAAGAGGGACTAATTACCTCTATCTTTTGATAGTCTTACTTTTTATTGCAGAAAGATTGCTAAGTTTTTGCAAGTTCCAGGATGATGAAGGAAGATAAAAGTATATGCATAAGTACCTTTTAAAGAGCAATATTATTTTATAAGAACGCGATCATTTAATGTAAAATCAAATCAACTACACCATTGATACTAAACACATACCAATTTTACCATTGCTACACATTTTAATCATGTAGTCGATCCATAATTGTCCATCTCCCTACTACCAAAAGCTCATTTCCCTTGCAATCTTCATACTTTCCTGCGTCATTTTCACTCACTCTTAACCCAAAAATAAAGTCATCAAATCCCTTACAAAGTTGAGTCACCCAATTTCCCTTCTGCTTTCTATTAAATAAACCTTGCTTCAATTCAAATTTTCCATCTATAATCCTTCAAATTATTATTTCATACCCGAGTTAGATGATGGAGGATTCATTAAGGCCTCCCTTATAACAAGTTTTTACCCATCAACTCCAACACACCATATGGGATCAAAACTAGAGATATTTCAAGTACCTTGAGGCTTGCATGCCTTAATGGCAAGTTCTCTCTCCAATAAATAGTAGGAATACATCAATGTCCCCTCTTTGTTGGATCTTCTAGGTGAATTGACTACGAAAAATCTATTCATACCTAGTAAGATGTACTTAGGCATATTGACTCTCATTGACATCAATGGTGAGTAGTCTCATGTTGGTTAATGGCATTAATTAATGGCCAATAATCCAACAATTTATTTTCTATGTTCGACATCGACACATTTATTCACATGGATAAGAATTATGCCATCGAGTGGGAACGAATGAAGACTACATGATTTCAATAGTTTGCAGCAGGACTCCATTCAACAACCATACCAATAAAGATTCTGATCTCATCCTCAATTCATACAACAAAGAGAAAGTAGAAACATATTAAATTCGTTTACTTCATATTCCATGATCCAGCAACAACAACCACACTCTTTGATATACATATGTTTTCCAATTTTCAGGTAGGTGCAGATATGTAATTTTCTAATTTTTAATCATGTAATTCCTTAAATGCTAAAATTGTGATTTTGCATGATCCCTCACTACATTCATATTCCGTTTCTAATTTGCAAGAAAATTGAAAACACCTCAAGTTGGGGGAAGGGATATTCATATTTCATGCCACATGTCACATTTTATTTCATCCTAACCAACATATTTTCCCCAAATCAACTATTATTGCATTTTGATTAAAAAAGTTTATATGTTTTTCAATGATCAATTGATGAGAAAATTAAATGACTAACAATCACTATGGGACTTAAATAAGAATTCTCAATGTTTTAAAGTAATTATGTGTAACAATAATAAAAAAAGTAATTTTACACAAGAACCAATACTCATAAAATTTTGGTTGTCACACAAGAACCAACTATAAAAAATAAATATGTTGTAGTCAAATGTATTTCAAGGTACTCTTTGCAAACATAACAAAAAGTTGTCAAATGATATGATCCTGCAAAGCAAAAAGAGAATTAATACAAATCCAAAGCTCATAAAGCTGAAAAACATTTCAAGAAGATAAACTTA
>APFE031191291.1:3822-33490 GCA_000404065.3 Pinus taeda
AACAACAAGGTTCTGTGTGGTATGCACCATGATGTCCCAGACTTCTGCCTCCTCAAAGATACTCTGCATTCTCTCTTTCCAAACGCTGTAATTTGTATGCCCATCCAGCCTATCCTCCACCCTCAATCCCAATGACATCCTGTTGTTCTAAAACTGAAAAATAGCACTGCTGTAGTAAAGATAAAGCTGTTGTTTGTGAAAAATCAGCTTGCTAGAATTTTCTGAGTGAAAAATCAGTAGGTTGTAATTTTCCTCCTTGCTGTCCCAAACTGCACTTTAGCACTCAAGCTCTGATACCATGTAGAAATTTCTCATTTCCCACCCCGGTTTTTAGTTTCACCTTATTTCTCCCATATAGTTAAATGCCCTTTCCGATATCCATACATTCAACAATTGAAAAAATAATTTTTTGCTGAAAACACAAATTCTGGAAATTTTACAGAATGCTGGAAAATGTAGAAATAAAAAATCAACAGGTACAAACAGTCATTTAACACAGTTGAACACAGTGATTTTTGGTCAATGTGACCCTGGGAAAACCCCCTACAACTCTTGGGGAAAACTAGTTCGAGAGCTCTTCTTTATTTCTGAAAATGCTTTTTTTTACAGTGAGAAATATTCAGCAAAAAAATCAGCAAGCAAATTTACAACTTATCCCTTTTCCCGTGCCTCACAACAAACTGGAAATTACAGCAAACAGGACAGCAATAAACGTTGTACGGCCTCCTCGATTTTCGTGCCCACTTTCAGCCTTAAATGCTACTGTACGGCCTACATTAAATGTGTTGTACGGACTGCAATAAATGCGCTGTATGGACCTCGATTTGCATGCATAAAAAATAGCAAACTGCTCCTCTATTTCTGTGCAAACCAACTATACAGATTTCTAGAAAATCGTGCCAAAATCAGCCTTTCATTGTGTGTTGAATCAGCGGTACAAATCTGCTCAACTGCTGCCTTGGAATGTGTGCCAAGTCGCTGTCTCCTTCTTCTCCTTGTCCAGAAATCTCCCTTGCTCTCTTGCTCTCCTCTCAATCTGCTCATGAAAGAAATGAATGACCTTTTGCCTCCTTTTCCTCCTTTAATCTAATCTGAAGTGACTTTTGGGTAACCTCTAAACCCAATGGCTGAAATAGATTGAGATCTAAGGCTGAGATTAAATGCTCATTTAAATCTCACTTTTTATTTTTTAACTCACCCCACTTTAATAAAGACCCACCTAGTCATTTATTTCCAAAGTCACTTTTCCTTTCTAATTTTACATCAACTTTATTAAAGTCACTTTAAAATTAGACTTTCGTAACTTTATCACTTAAAGTCACTTTTAAATTAGATTTAACTTTATAAAAATTATAAAGTTACTTTAGGAGAAAAATTAAATTCTTTTTGGACACTTTTCCCTGGGCCAAAGATCAAAGCCTTAGGGAACCACCTGTCTTCCGGTACCAAATTTAAACAAGATTCACCCACAATTAGATTAATACCCATTAATATTTTAATTTTCCTAAGTTTAGACTTAGGAACCCCATTAAAAATATTAATTATTTTAATAAAATTGTCTCTATGTGGAATTTCCCAAAATGTTTCCTGGGTTCTTTGGAATGCATGTGCCCAAGCTTCCCTGCAAAATTTGAGGCTTACAGCACATCCGATGCTACCCCAAATCAACACTCCCTCTTAGCGAGGAATGTGCTCTAACAATATACTGCTCTGAGTCGGAAGCATCGTCCTCTGCGTTCCTGATGTCCGACATGCTGTCCACCAACTATTGTGCTACTACTGCAACTGTACTGCTGCCTTGGACACTGCGACTGCCAATGCTACATTTGTACTACAGCTCCCTCTCAAATGTTGCATCTGCTATGCTGCTAGCACTGTCACTGCTAACACTGCATCCGTACTACAACTCAATTGCTGAGAGAAGCAAATGAAAGCACCCAAAAATTGGACAAGTATACAGTGGATACACCTTGGTTTTAAAAGCCTGATTGTTGCTAGTCCCACGTTGTCTTCTGAAGCCACTTCGTTGTTGAAGCTCTACAGTGTGCCTCCACACGCTGCTGCCTCTCTGCTCTACGTTGTTCAAGTTTTGGCGTTGCTGATTGTTGCATCTATCGTTCCAACACTCCATGACACCAACGGAAAACTCCTCCATCTCACTACTACTGATCATGGGCTCCCATAGAAATGTGATGATCCAAGAGGTGGGCTCCTGAAGGATCCTGCCCATTTGTAGCTCTATCAAACCACAGTTCTATATCAGTCCACTTCCCTCCTGGAGGTATCTTGGCTGACATGGCGAACTCCTCCTCTTGTTCGATCTTTGTCGCTACAACCTTAGGATCGTGCTTCTCATCCTTGTCCATTTTCTTTAAAGTATACTGGGATGCATAGTGGCCCATCTCGCCACATCTGAAACACTTCACCTTGGAGACATCCTTCTTTCGTCATTGTTGCCCCTGCTGCCCCTTTGATGCAAGCACTACATTATCCTCCTCCTCAACTTTGGGCTTCGACCCACTGTTGTTGCTGCTTCCGTCAAATTTGACCTTGTCTAGGTCTCTCCTCATCTCTTCTTGTTTTAGAGTTTCCCACATCTCATCCCAATTTTACAATGTTTCTCTACCCAGGATACTCTGGACAAAGACTTGCCATTCATCCGAGACAAAATTTAGAGCGAACCTCACTAACTCCGAATCTTGAGGTGTATGCCCCGCAGCCGACAACTCATCACGGGTCTCTTGTAGCTTCGTGAGGAGTGGATC
The DNA here is from genome assembly GCA_000404065.3 of Pinus taeda. Taxonomy (NCBI): domain Eukaryota; kingdom Viridiplantae; phylum Streptophyta; class Pinopsida; order Pinales; family Pinaceae; genus Pinus; species Pinus taeda. The sequence goes on from APFE031191291.1 coordinate 6,588, forward strand.
CATACGTTCTCCCTTTTGCATATGAGTAGATCTCAACTTCTGTTCCAAGTACATGTTTTGCTGCTCGGAAGATCCCTGATACAACATGGCCAAGGCATCCCACATCTCCTTAATAGTTCCTCTGCTAGCAACGTGACACACCACATGGTCCTTGACTCCATCTAGGATCATCCTCTTGGCCTTTTCCATGCCAGCCTTTTACTTCTTCAGCGGATCTACATCTGCAGGTTTAGCTACAATACTATCAACATACATCTTGAAGGCATGCTCATCTAGAAGGAAAAACATTCTAGCCTTCCAGATGACGTAGTTGGAAGCTCCGTCCAACTTGTCTTGATCCCTCAAGCCACTAGTTGCCATATCCTCCGAAAACTGTCGAACAACTCCCTCTTTCTCCCTACTACGTAGATTCTAGGCTGGCTTACGTACTCCCTAATGGAGGTGGTAAGTCTGTTGCTCCTCTCCTGCCCAGCAAATGAGAAATATTAATTTCCTCGTCAAGAAATCACCAAGGAAGTATTCCTTCACTATGCAATCTGCTTCCTTTTTCCAACGGCTTTTCTGCTCATCACTTAGCTTGCAAAAACTGCGTCCCTCTAGCTCTGCGTTGAGGCTTTGCGTGGCTCCCTCTAGCTTAGCAAATTCTCGATCTGGTAGTCTTACCCCTCTGTCGGCTCATTCAGAGAGAGACAACCCCGAAAATATAGCCCTCCTGACTAGAACTGCGCAATCCCTCAGGGGGCTCGAATTGCAACAAGTTGGCCCTTGCTTCAGTGCTAAATCTTCTCTTCCTATTTCACATCAACAGCTCTGATACCATGTGAAAATTCCTAGATCTAACAATCTCTGGAATCCTACTGCAACCAGCCGAATCTAATTCACCTAAATCGTAAATTACATTACAAATTTATTTCAAATTTCTTCTTGAAATATTGAAGTAAATCACTGAAGCAGCCTACACAAATCAAATATGATTCTGAAACATAGAAACTGAGCATGGAAATGCAAACACATAGGACACTGTTATTTTTAGACAAATGTCCCCTGAAAACCTAATGCGGGAAAACCGATGCAGTAGCTCTAAGGGTTTTATTATTATGCAGGAGAAATTCTGAGTACAATTCTAGGATGCTCAACTAGAAATCCAATACAAAGAGAATAATGGACAAAAGAATTGTGAAATGATCTCACCTTGTCACTAGGAGAATCAGTGACTGATCCTGCTGAACTGTGTCACTTCCGACATTTTCTGCATCACCCTCTGCGTGGCCTCTGCGCAAGGTTGGGTCACTTCCGATAGTTTCTGCATCACCCTCTACATGGCCTCTGTGCAGAATTGTGTCACTTCCGACAGTTTCTGCGTCACCCTTGCTGGGTATTACGCTGCCCCTCTTCTAAATCCTTTACTGGCTGAGAAAATTGATCTTCTACCTCTCGGCTCCCGGCAACTGAAACTCGACTTCCCCTCAAGGACTACACTACCTCTGCTTCAGCACTGCGTGGGCAAGCGTCAGCATTTCTCTGGACATCTTTCTGTCCTCCGTCTGCCTCATACTCTCCGGAAATTCCTTCTTTCGGATTCTCACTGCCCCTCTGCTACAAGAAATCTCCTCAATCGATATATACTCCTGAGAACTTCTCACTTCAGAAAATCGATTTCTTGATCTCTCTTGGTGTGTTTTCCAAATGACCCTCAAGCCCCTTCTTTTATCTTCATGTTGGACAACCAACGACCTAGATTAACTCCTAATTGAAGGCTCGGATCGTTTTGACTTGATCTCCGTCTTTATTTAGAAGATCCACCCACAATTAGATTAATACCCATTAATATTTTTATTTTCCTAAGTTTAGACTTAGGAACCCCATTAAAAATATTAATTATTTTAATAAAATCGTCTTTGGGTGGAATTTCCCAAAATGGTGTCTAGGTTCTTTGGAATGCATGTGCCCAAGCCTCCCTGCAAAATTTGAGGCATAGAGCAAATCTGATGCTACCCCAAATCAACATCTCAAGCAAATGGCAGTAAGCCCATCTCTTTCATGACCTTCAAAATGATGATGGTGTGGGGAATTCATACGAATTCCCTTTCTACATCACAAGGCCATCTCTCCTCGACTTCAATAAGAATCCACCCATACCTCCTATGAAACCTCCATACTTCTTTGCAGTATACTCTTCTTCAAGTTGATCCTCAGCCATGCGTGTTGTCGCTTAGATTGTACAAGCACTGCGACGACCGCTCAGGGTGGGGGTTTTCACTCTGATCCCTACCCACTTCGTTCTAGTTGTCTCCAAACAATAGACTATGGGGGTTAGTCCCTATGGAATGAGGTGAAGGAAAACAAGTTGGGAACCAACTTGTTTGGGAGACACGGAAGAGTAGCCTAGCTACTCGGTGGAATTTTAGCAGGAGTAATGATTAGATTAGATTTCAGGTATGAGACCAATGCCTTATGGAGTCACAATTCTTGCTTATTTTAAATTGAAACCAAATAATGGGATGGACACCCACTACTTAATATGATAAACTATCCTATATGATGTGCAAATCGTAGGATCTATGTGTGATGCAATGATCTTGGTTTTTTTTAATTATATGTCTAGTATAAGTAGAACCTCTTCCTTAACTGTTTTGAGAAACAATCCTCAGAGCAGGTTGTAAAATGGAAGCAAACAGGAAGCGAGCAGTGGCCTGATTAATGATACCTCCCCCTTTGTTCCACCCACCTAGTGCCTTCGGCACTGCAGAGACTATGGCTTTGACGATTGCAATGTCACGGTGTTAACCACCAACAAAAGTTGAATCCGTCGAGCTAATTGGAAAGGGGTGCCCCCTTGTGTTCCGCCCACCTAGTGCCTTCACGCTCCAGAGACTGTGGCTCTGACGACTGCAAGGTCACCGTGTTAACCACCAAGAAGAGTTGAATCCCTCAAGCTAATTGGAAAAGGGATACCCTAAGAGTCTATAAACCTAGCTTATGCTAAGAGGTAAGTTCTTAATGCAGGCTAGATCCTAGAATGCTTATGCAAGATAGATTGAGTGAACTTATTTGAAATTGGTTTATGTTATTTAAGTACTTAGTGTGAATTATCTTATAGCAAGAGTACTCAACAATGATGAGATCAAAATCTTAAACAAGATAAATGTTTAAGTGCCAATATTCAACAATATCCCACAAGATGCTTAGAAAATGCCAAATAACCAATTAAACTTAAGATTCCAAGTGCTTAAGATAAACAACCAAGATATCAAAGCCTCTTAAGGTTTGATTTCTTTAACAATGCCTCCATTAGATGTCAAAAACAATGATCCCAATTAGATCTCAAGGCTCAAACAACTTATATCATTAACGAGATTAGAGAGTCTTGAGTGTGTTAAGTGCCAAGTTAACAAATGTTAGATTCAAAAACTAACAAGAACACTTCAACAATTATTATGATGATGTATTCAGTCATAAATCAAATCTGAAGTAAGTTATTACAACAGTAAATAAACTAACGGACCAGCAAGCTAATCATGCCACAACCAATGAATGCTCAATATGCCCAAAAATAGTAAAAATTCACCAAACTTGAAAAAATCAGTTTTTGACCCTTCGTTAGATGTGTAATTCATAAAATTGCAGATTTGATTCAGTGAATTATGCAGGAAATTACAGCAAACAAAAATCTAGATCTAGGCAAGTGGCAAAAATTCATGAAAATTTAGATTTTACAATTTTGAGTGATTTTGACCAAGTTATACGTTATTTTAGGGCCTAATTATCACTGTTGTAATAAAACATAGGCAAAATGAGGGTTTAGAGATCAAACCCTAAGGCCAAGGCCTTGAAGATGAACTTGCCCAAGTAGCCCAAAATTTCTCCAATGGTCTTGCACCTAAAAACACAAATTTTTGAGCAAATTTCTCCTGCAAAGCCACCAAGGAATCAGTCTTGAAAATTTCATATATGGATCTAGGGCAAACTAGGGCAAAAAAAGCCAAGGAAAGCCAACGCCAGGCCTACCAAGGCTAGTGTTGAGGGCTAAGGAGGTTGGGATGACAGATCAAGGGCTAAAGAGGAAGGAAAAGGTCAAAAAGAGGCAACACTAGAGGGAGAGAGGCACCAAAGGCTGGATGTTGGGGTTCTAAGGGTGACGACTACGGTTTAGGGGCTAAAGAGCCCCTGACTTGCCCTAAGGCAGTCGTCTAGGGTCTCAGTGGAGGGCTGAGGCTCTCTAAGCCCACGACCAACCCACTTAAGGCCTTAAACCCTCTGTGCAGGGGCTAGGAGGGGAGGTTGAAGCCTTTAGGGCTTACGACCTACCCTAAAAGGGCCAAAAAGGAAGACATTGGGGCCTAAATGGTTGACGTTGTCCATGGGAAGGAGAACACTTGCCCTCAAGAGGCAGCATCTAGGCCTGGGAAACTTGAAAATTGAAATCCTTGACTCAATTTTTTTTTCTCTTTTAGATCTGAATTTTGCTGCAAAATCTTCAGTGGGTAGCCCTACAAAATTTTCTAGAGACTAGATCTTACCCTCGAGGACCTAGATCTAACCCTACTTCACAAATTCTTAAAATCCAAAACCCCAAGTTAACAAAAATAATTTACAAATTACATTTACAAAATATAGAAGGGTTTTGAAAATTAAATTTTTTGAGAAATAGAATTTTTATGGCTTTTTTCTTTCTTTGATAAATGGCTAAAAATGTTTTAGAAACCCCATGCACACTATAGCCTTAGCGACAATTTAATCCACCATATAAATATTTAGGATCTAAAAAAAATGATCTTTGCCCACAGTTTGTGAACTTGGAGACCAAGGACTGAAGTACTTGCAGACATTATGTATTTATCTCAAAATAATCATATATAAGCACAACATAGGAAGCCTGTAGTCAATGCATACCACAAATCAACGAACAAGTACACCCCGAGTTGCAACCCAAAGTCTTTATTATGATAGAAAAAATAGTTCCCAACGGGACAATAGTTTACACAAATGCTTCAGTAGCAATTTCTTAGCCAGTCCTAGAGTCGTCCTAAAGAGTCCCTGGCCAAAACGTGTTGAATCCATAAGAGTGGGGTCCATGCTTAAAAAAATAGATATGAATGGTGTTAAGAAGCAAGCATAAGTGAAATGCATAAAAACCAAGGATGAATAGTTAGAAATATTATAGTTATATTTAACAAAAGAGGTGTCTTCATGTTGCAACTTGTTGAAGGATGCGAAAGATGTGAGAATGGTAACATCGCTACCAAAATAGGTTATAATCCTACAATGGCCATGTTAGAGTTTTACATTTAGGGAGGTAGAAGGTAACCCTGACTCCCTAGCAAGGACACAAGGAGAACAAAATCAAGACAAGAAAACAAGGGACGTAAAATAAAAGGCATAAATTTCCATATTAAAAAATAAAGGGCATATGAAGTGAAAAAGTTGATGAAATAGCTATGAAGCTAAGAGGTAACTATGCCCACATGTAGCTACCTAGGGTGCAATAGATACGAAGACTAGTGAAGCGCCAAAGGCAAGTTATAAGCCCCAAAACATGGTAAGGTTGTTCTTGTAGAAATAAATTCCCTCAACCAAGCCAATGTCTAGCCCTAGATGTTCAAACATCCATGAGTGAAGTGAAAAGGGGATAAACAGGTGGACAACTCCTCCAAAAGTGTTCATAAGTCCAACAGAGGGGTTTCCTAGCTATCCACTTCACACTTCTGCCCAGCAACAGGATTTTCGCACGTTTGCCCAGTAAATGAGAAGATGAGAAGTGATGCTCCAAATGAATTCATAGTCCTTCCTTTATAGGCTTCTTGTGGGGTAGAATGGGTCCTTAGCCCGACTTGATCTTCTCTTAGGCTGACATCGCGTGGAAGTTCCATAATTCATATTTTACTCAATACTAAACGTTTTTACATGATTCAAAAGCCCAAGAAGGGTCTCTTTAAATGTACAATAATTCTATAGACTTAGAATAAATCCTAGAAGTCCTCAATGGGGGTTTTGACCTAAAACATGATGACCCAAACATGAAACCCGTGCTTTAATAAGTCACAATAATAATAATAAGAATTCTTTTCTTTATTCTTTTGACAAGTACATTAAATAATGACTCAAGTACATTATTGAAGACCGAACATAGTTACTTTTTCCAACACTCCCTTTTAACTAGGGAGGTAATCATAATGTACATATACAATGGAAGATCTCAAATTATATGAACCATGAATAACTTTATGCACTGCAATGCCATTGGCTAGATTCCTAACTAGGGCAATCTATCCAACCAGTCACTCAACAATTTAGGCACCCCAATATCATGGACTAAATTCCTTACCAAGGCAATCTATCCAGGTGGGACTAAGGCGGACTCAAGCTTTCAGCCCCTCTAGGTACCATCAGGCTTACTTGCTAACCACCAACCCAAAGATCCAGCTGTGTCTCCAAAATAGAGCTCAATAGTCAACACCACCTTTCCAACTCTGGGGACTCAGACATCAACACAAAGTGTCAGCCAAATGTCTCCCCAGGCAATGCTTCACTCGCAAAGCCTCAACACTCCTTGATCCAGTAGATCAAGAATGTCCAACCTCTCCCAATCAAACTGATTGGTGACCAGCATGCTATCAAATCCTTCGAGAGATTCACCTATACAAACACAACCCCAATCAATAACATGCTTTCACACGTACATAATCAAATACAAACCTCTGAGGTCTTCCAGGCAACAAATGTTGCTTCTCAACTTTCCATAGTAGGCATATCAACTGAATCTTTGACAGAGGATTCCTCAATCATATTTCCTAATTTACATGCAACAACATATCTTCAAAAATTTATTCTTCAATTGATACCAAGATATGCCCTCCCTCTCAACCAGGACGCATCTCTTTATCCGGACTCCCTCTTAATCTTAGGGAGATCTCTTCTATTCATGCTTCCTCCGAGAGATCAAAGAATCAGAGAATCTTCCATGGCTTCCAACCATTTTATCAAAGTTATCATCATCCCCATCATGCTCATCACATCTTCACCAAGTTGAAGATTGTGTAGCTACAAAACTTGCTTGTCACATCGAGCATCTTTACCAAATTGAAGATTGTGTAGCTACACAACTTGCTTGTCACATCGAGCATCTTCACCAAGTTGAAGACTGTGTATCTGCACAGCGTAAATAGAAAGTACAACCAAATCTATCGAAGCATGATGTTAGCCTTATCAAAATCACGGAAGCATTTCAACTTTATTCATATCAAATACCCAAACTTTTAAAGAAGAGACATATACTCTTCAACATCTTGCTAGGGACTTTGTTATGCACCCTAGACTATTTCATAACAACATTCATTCCATCTAAGGTTTCAATATGTTTTCCAAATGCATGACATACCTTACTACAACATATAGCAAACCCTAGAAACTATTCACACAAATATAGATCTTCAAAGTATCTAACAACCTTTCAAAACATATATGTTGGACTTCTCACTAAGGATTCATACAGATCCTAGATTTCATACAAACAAATCCATCAAAGTCATTCATAACTTAACTTGATCAACTTTCACTAGGGTTAGTTCCAAACCCCTAGATTTCCGAGCAATCATCAAACCAACCAAAAATTCCAATTTCAACAATCTCTTCAAAAATCTCAAATTATCATATAGTTAACATTGATCAGAGATTTCTACTTCAACTAAGGTTAAAATCCAAAATCCTAGAGCTCACAAATTCATCAATCTTTATACAAATCTCAAATCATCATATTCCAAAGATTTTACTTTGACTAAGGTTTAATTCCAAAACCTTAGAATTCCACTCAACAATCATTACATACATAAATCTCAAATTGTTATATTTCACACTAGACAATGTCACTACTAGGATCTAAACCCTAGTTTTTCAGATACCATCATCCTAGAATCTCAGACAAGGACTTCCATAAAAATCTTAAATCTCATGACCATTAGTGACTAGGTCAACACAAATATCTAGGAATTTATAACCATACATAAGCATATCATATGTTCATATTTGATCTAGACAAACCTAGGACTTCAACCAAAAGGACATATATATATATGCATGCCTAGATTTTATTTTTTTTATCATCATGCAAATGTATCATATCATGTGTTAGTCAAACCCAAATTTACAACAATATCAAATAAGAGTTTAGAAACACAATCAATTTGATTACACTAGGGTTGGATCAAACAAACACACACATACCAAATAAATCAATTCTAAGACAATGTAAGGGTCTTGATCACACATTCCACCAAACCCTGATGAGCTAGGGTTCCAATGTAGAACACACAACAAACCCTACATTACCAAAACTTCAAAGGTTCGGGATTTTAGACCTCATCATTCAACCCTAACAAGTTAGGATTTCCAGATCACACCAAAATCCCAAACAAGATATCATCAATAAAACTTCAACTAGCATTTCACAATCACCCTAAGCAACATTAGCATTTCAGACATTCACATTAGCATACCCTTCTGTTAGGGTTTCCAAAACCTGTCTAGGATTCTACATAATCAATCAAGAATATGAGCAAGCTGGGTAGATTTATCAAGAGATGAATCACCCAAACAAGAATCATTAGGATTCAATACAGGTAGTCATGACAGAGTTAGTAATAGATCATCAAATGAATAATCCTTTCAAACAATGTATTCAAAGCATACCTTCATTTCTTAACTAACCTTGTCTTGAGAGATCCTCCTTCTTTCGGGTGCTTTCCCTAACCAAGACAACAGAGGGAGAAAGGTGATTAGTATTTAATATAATCAAAGCTAAATAAGTACATGAGCCCAAAACTGAAAAGACATGAGATACTATCTTTGAGAGTTGTTGTAGCTCCCTCCAAAGCTTGAGGGAAACCTACAAACTTAAAGCAATACAGAAATGTCTTTTCCAAAGATGTGTTAAAAACCTATAAAATCTAAAACATATCAAACAACTTATGTAAAGAAAATGACTTAATAGTGTAAGTCCCTAATGTCAGATTCTTCAAGATTGACTTTCTTTGAGTCTCCTTCTTCAACAAAGTTGGCTTGATCTCTTCCTCTCTTCTTATTCCTTGGATTCTCGGGGCATTCACTCTTGTAGTGACCTTTCTTATGAAATTGATAGCACTCTATCTGAGACATGTAAACTTTCTTCAACAAAGTTGGCTTGATCTCTTCCTCTCTTCTTATTCCTTGGATTCTCGGGGCAGTCACTCTTGTAGTGACCTTTCTTATGACATTGATAGCACTGTATCTAAGACATGTAAACTTTATTCCTTCGTCCCTTCGATCTATTTTCTTTATGATGAGCAACATAAGCATTTGATACTTCTTCAATATTGGCAACCATTGAGATCCTTAATTCTTCTTGACTACATGCGCTTCATAATTCTTACAAGGTGGGAGCTACTTTCCAACTGTTGAGCCCTGAAGCAAACACACTCCAAGAGGGTGGCAATCCTAATATTGCAGTGATCACCAATTCTTTGTCTGGAATAATCTCATCAATGGCTAAAATATCATCCCTGAGTCTAGCTATCTTTACAAAGAAGGTTGCAACAATATCTTCTGTAGTCATCTTTGTATTCCTCAGCTCATTCTTTAAACTTGCTACTTGACCAATGTTCTTAATAATGAACAGCTTCAACAAGGCTTCATACATCTCCTAAGCATGATCGATGTTAGCTATGAATGGGACAAGATTGTCTTTTATCCCTTGTATCATTAGAGTCATAGCCGCCAATTCTGAATCCCTGAATTTCTCCTTGTTGGCATCACTAGCTTCTTCCGTAGGCTTCTTTACATTTCCTTTTACCAAATCTAGCACCTTGTTCTTCTCGAGGATTAGGTCAATCCTCTTCTTCCAGAATCTGAGGTTAGATGCTCCTTCAAGCTTGTTCTCACCCTTGATAGAGTTAAACATCTTCCTCGAATATGATAGATTCGTTCCCTGAGATAGTGCATATGAATGGATCTGCCTTTTTCTTCTTTCTTCACCAAACCTCTGATACCATGTTGGAAAATAAAAAAGGCAGTAAAGATTTTCTCGATCTTGATAATTACTTGTGATGTTCTTATTATTACAATTCCTCTCTATCTTATTTCTTTAGTTCATCAAGCAATTACCAAAAGCACCAGCACATAAAACAATGAACACAAGATGTAGGCACATTCCAGGGCAAAACCCCACTCGAGGGGAAATCCTAATCAAAGTAGTTCTTCCTTTCAATAGTATTCTTTGAAACTCTTCACCCTAGACCTTAACCAAACCTTCCCCCCACACCAAGTTAGCCTTCAGAAGATAGACCTCTTCCCAGCAACTTTGACTATGCAGCGACTCATAGCAACCAACAGCTTCTAACAGCAATGCAACTTGGAAGACTTCAATCTCCCAATCCAGAGCACGAAACAGAGTGAGACCGCCACCAAAATTTTAATTTTTCTCTTCTCCTTAGACTCCCTCAAACTAGCATTCACTTCGGCTTCCCGGCGATAGACTTTCCTAGATATCCACTTCGCACTTCTGCCCGCAACAGGATTTTCGTACTTCTGCCCAGTAAATGAGAAGATGAGAAGTGATGCTCCAAATGAAATCATAATATTTTATTTTATAGGCTTCTTGTGGGGTAGAATGGGTCCTTAGGCCAACTTGATCTTCTCTTAGGCTAACATCGTGTGGAGGTTCCATAATTCATATTTTACTCAATACTAAACCTTTTTACATAATTCAAAAGCCCAAGAAGGGTCTCTTTAAATGTACAATAATTCTATAGACTCAGAATAAATACTAGAAGTCCTCAATGGGGACTTTCACCTAAAACATGGTGACCCAAGCATGAAACCCATGCTTTAATAAGTCACAATAATAATAATAACAATTCTTTTCTTTATTATTTTGACAAGTACATTACATAATGACTCAAGTACATTATTCAAGACCGAGCATAGTTACTTTTTCCACCAGGCAATACCTTGTTCCACAATCTTGCACAACTTCCTTCTGCAGTTGGGTTTAAAGAGCAAGCTTTGTACTGACCCATCTCGAATTAAAGGGAGCATAGGGATATTAGCATGTTTACGAGGCATGCATATGATAGCTACATATGCATGCATCGTATGTGTTGCACTAGTATACATTCTAACTAAATGTCCAAGTATAGGATAACGAATTAATTATTGGAAATACTAAGTAAATACCTAATTCATGAGAATATAATGAACAAGTGAGTGGGGTACTTGATATGTATACCACCATTATAATATATAGTTAATACCAAATTAAATACCTAACTATTAAAAGTAATAAATGCATTAAGCTTAGGACTCTATAATATCATCCAATTGGTATTTTAAAATAATACTTCAATTAATAAAGTTTATTAACTAATAAAACTCTAATAATAATAAACCTTATTAATTAACATACTCATTAATTAATGTAAATATAATAATTAACATTATTAATTAGTATACTCATTAATTAATGTAAATATAAAATTAGTAAAGTATATTAACGAGTATACCTTGGTTAAAATGCATTGAGACAAACTTCATTTTAATTCTTTTTTTAAGATTGATCATTATCATGCCAACAAGAGGCATCAATGGATTCGGGAATATAAGGAGACCAAGGGGACATGAGAGGTGGAGTTTTTTTTGGTCTTCCATAAGAAGCGTAGACTGAGGAAGACATACAGAGAAGTAATAGTCAGAGGGAATTTATGGAGAGAAACTTGATAATTGAGTAATTGTTCTTGGAGTTTTGGGCACGGGGGCCAGAACACCTCAAATACGAATTTTGGGTCTGGGAACCAGATAGGGTGGGAGGAAAAGGGTCGGTTTGGTACCAAGAGAGGGAGCAAGGGCAACGACAGTCCAAAATTGCCTTCAAACACGAGTTCCAAGAAAGTATTTGCATTTGAATTGTTAAAATTCAGATTGTTAGGTTAAATTGCAAATTAGGGCATCAAAGTTAGTTTAAATTGTTGAATTTAAGCTCATTCATAAATTTAGGGCACAAAATTTTCATTTCTAATTAATTGTAAAAATCAGACCCAACCCTCTTCTTCCTTCGTTGTCTCCTTTTCTTGTGATGACAAGTTGTTGATCTACAGTTGATTGATGTAACTCCCCTCCTATCATCTTATATATATAAGTCACCCTCCATGAACATTCATGTCTCTTCCAAGGGAGGTGTTAGTTGGGCGTTCGAGCTGACCATAAACTCTAAATATGTCGCACGATTTTTCGCATAGAAACTTTCCCTCAATTCACTATCAATCGTGTGCCATCATGTCTCATCGTTAGTCATGTATCTTTGCAACTCGGGCGGGCGTGTCTTAGCTAAGCACACCTTGTCTTCAGTCATGCGCATCTCAGTTGGGCGCGTCTCAACTAGGCACATGCCGACTCTCAAATTTGTTCCAATAATTCCACCAAAATCATCTAAGGTGTGTTCTTCGTGCGCTCATCTCAACAAAGTCTTTCCATCAAACTCATCTCAGGCACACCTTTCGTGCCAACCAAGTCGTCCCACCTGACTCGAGTCAGCCTAACTAAAGCCCGCTCAACTGCCCAGCCTAAGGGCTTAACCTCCTCCCCCATGTCGAAATAGTTGTCGTCCTCGAAAACACACCCCTCGGAAAACTTCTTAGCCAAATCCTGAAGATTGTCCTCATCATAAAAAACCTTCACATCAATTGTCTTCATCAATACAGAAGAATCTTGTCTCTGACATATATCCCATGTCTATGCATGTATCGCAACCTGTAAGAATGACATGTGTTGGATCCCCTCGTGCAATAGACTAGTCAGGTATCTAATCTGACCATAGCATCAACTCCACGAGAACACATGCACCCAAACATGTGCAAACATTGTCACCTCTTTCCATGTCACACAAACTTTCCTCTAATTATCCTCATCATGAGGCACCATTCAATGGCATCTCAAGCTCCCAACGGTCTCACCATCTCAAGCAAGTGACAATAAGCCCATCTCCTTCATGAGCTTCAAAAAGATGGTGGTGTGGGAAAGTCATACGACTCCCCTTTCCACATCACAAGGCCATCTCTCCTCGTCTTCGAGAAGAATCCACCCATACCTTGTATGAACCCTCCATTCTTATCTGCAATATACTCCTCTTCTCGTTGATCCTCAGTCGTGTCCATTTGCAAATCGGATGGATACGTCTCGGTTGGGCGCACCTTGTCTTCGATAGAGTGTGCCTCGATTGGGTACCTTTATCACGACAACTCACCAAGTCATTCCAATTGTTCCACAAAACTCATCTTGGGTACGCTTTTCATTTGCCCATCTCACCAAAGTCGTTCGACTGAACTCATCTCAAATGTGCTCTTCATGTGCCCAACTCGCCAAAGTCATTCCACCGAACTCATCTCAGTGGCACTTCATAGCTTGCAACCCATTCCACCAAACATGACTCAACCTAACTCAGGCACTTTTGGGCGACTAAGCCTCAGGGCTTGATGGTGGGAGGTCCACAAGCGTCAAGTGAAAAGGACCAATTATGCTGAAAGCTCCTCCAAAATAGCTCAGAAATTCAAAGGAGAGGCTTCGAACATAAGAATATATCCTAAAAATCATGCACGTGACCTCCAAAAATTATGAAATGACCCTGTCCACGTCAAAAATAATGAAGCCATATGTTCGCAAATAGCAAGTAGATGTGACTACAAAGGGTTTGGAGCTCTATTCTAGTGCAAAATAGCTAGAAAGATGATGAAATAGAAGGTCATTTAAGGATATTCAACATGGAATGTCAAGAGGATGCCCATGCATTCAAAATTTGCCTAAATCGGAGTTGAATGAGGTGACCAATGTCATGGCATATGTGTACTACCATGTCAACTATGAAATTGACCCATGAAATGTGATGCCACATGAACAATCATAGAATCATCTCCCATTGTCCCAAGTGAAAATGTGTCGAATACATAAAATGGGATCCATGTTGAACAAGCTAGATAAGAGTAGAGTTAAGCAAGAAGCGTAAACGAAATGCAAAAGGAATAGGAAGAATAGTTATAATTACGAAAATTATAATTCACTAAACAAAACAAATGTCTTGATGTTGGAGCTTGTTGAAGAATGTGAACGATGTGAACATGGTAATCTCAATACCAAAATAAGATACAATCCTGCAATGACATTGTTATAGTTTTACATCTAGGAGAGAAGGTGACATCAGCTACTTAGCAAGGACAATAGGTGAACAAAATCAACACGAAAAAACAAGGGAGGTATTGACACTAGTTGAGCACCTGGCGTGTAAGGAGGATGTCGATGCATGAATAAGTTACCCAAATGTGCCTCAAATAATGAGACCAATGCCTTGGGATATGTGTACTACAACCTATGAAATTGCCTCACGAAATGTGACACCACTTGAACAATCATAGAGTCCTTGACCAAAATGTGTCGAATCCATAGTAGGGGGATCCATGCTTAAAAAATTAAATAGGATTGGTGTTAAGAAGCAAGCATAAGTCAAATGCATAAAAACCAAGCAAGAATAGTTAGAAATATTACACTTATATTTAACAAAAGAGGTGTCTTCTTGTTGCACCTTGTTGAAGGTCAAGAGGCAAACAAAATCAAGATGAGAAAATACGGGACATATTGACACTACTTTAGCACCATCAAAAATAAAATGCAGAAATTAGAATATTAAAAAATGAAGGGCATTTAAAGTGGCAAAGTTGATGAAATAGCTATGAAGCTAAGAGGCAGCCACACGCACACGTAGCTACCTAGGATGCAAGAGATATGAAGGCTAGTGAAGTGCCAAAGGTAGGTTATAAGCCCAAAAACATGGTAAGGTTGTTCTTGTAGAAATAAATTCCCTCAACCAAGCCAATGTCTGGCCCTAGAAGTTCAGACATCCACATGTGTGAAGTGAAAAATAGGTGGACAATTCCTCTAAAAGTGTTCATAAGTCCAAGAGAGGGGTTTCCAAGGAAAGAATATATCCTCTAATCATCCAAGCGACCTCATCAATTGCAAAAAAGATGGAAATAAAGGGCACCTAAAGTGGCAAAGTTCATGAAATAGCTATGAAACTATGAGATAGCTATGCCCACCTATAGCTACCTAGGGTGCAAGAGATATGAAGATTGGTGAAGCACCACTGAAGGCAAGATTTGGAAATACGATCACATGATAGCTCAATAAATGAGAAGTAGTGACTTTCTAGAGGCAAAAGCAAAGGCTACATGAGACAAGATTTGGAAATACGATCACATGGTAGCTCAAGCATGAGAAGTAGTGAATTTCAAGAGGCAAAAGCAAAGGCTACATGAGAAAATGTTAGCACAAAACAAGCAAAGGTGCGAGTGGCAATGAGCTAGTGACATACTAGTGAAGACAAAAATATCTAACATCAGTGTGTAGTAGATGTTGAGAAAATGAGAAAAGAAGAATGAAAACAATAGAAAAAGGTTGATATAGAATGAGAGAAAATTGGTTACGACACTAGGGTTGTACTAGCTAAGTCAAGGAACGAAAGATTAGAGGAAGGATGTGTTGGATAGATGATTAAGCAATCCCATAGCTGCAGACTACAGGATGCAACAACCAAAACCAACGTTCCAAGGAAGTAACAAGGAGTAAGGAGCATGTTGACTAGAACCATCAAGGAGAAGTATCTCAAGTTGGGCCCTACTCTTGACAATGACTTAGAGGGGATCAATCACTTGTGAGGTGACCAAAAATAGAGTTGACAAAACAAGAAAATATAGATAGAGAAGCAAAAAGAAAAAAATGGAAAAGACTAATTCCCGCCATTGGCATGAATGATTCACAAGTGGGAGACTACTATTGCATGCTAAAAATTCAAACATGGTAATCTCATTGTCCAAGCAAGCTATATACCTCCACTGATAAGATTTTTGGGTTGGCTGAAGTAGAGGCAAAGAAAACACCAATTCCTTAGCCTAGAAAATTTACAAGAAAATCACATGTCATCCACAAGGTAAAGGAGACTAAGACAATAAGCAAGGTACCCCAAATGTAAGCAAAACCATCAAAGATAGAGGGTTGTCCCCCAAAGGATGAAATATTTTAGGATCAAGAGGCCCAATATCCCTTATGAAGGCATGGTATAAGCCTCAAAACTTGGTGAGGTATCCCTCCTAGAAATAACTTCACTTAGGCAAGCCAATGTCTAGCCTCAAAATCTAGGTGTCACGCCACCAGGGCACGCCTCATAGTTATGAACTTCCAGAGACCCCTAAGGTGTTCAGCACTAGCGCACTTTCTCCTCAATGGTGAAACCAACTTGAGTTTACTAATACTCGTGCTCTGCCTCTAGCCCATGTACCCTATACCGAGACAGATATCTAATTCCTGCGAAATTGGTGTTCAATCAAATTTCACTACAATAGCCACCTCAAAATTTAACTTCAATTACAGTTTACTTCAATTAACTTAAGTTCAGAACTAATCGCATTCAATCATAAACAACATGAATCATGTACATAAATAACACTTCAGTAAACGAGACAAGGAATACCCAAAACAATTTCCGAGCTACTCTTTGACTATAAAAATTCAATACACAAAACCTTAGTTTATAATGGACTTCGACTTCGTTGGAAGAAACTCCAAAAAGTTTGTTGCCAAAACCCTTCATAAATAAAAATATACAATAATTGAGTTACAACCCTTTAACTAGCAACCCACATCCACACCTAATAAATAACGACATTGCTACCCTTCAACCTACAAACAACCTCAATACACAAATACCCCACGGTGTACCACCCCCGGTAATACTTCCTTCCACAAGCTTGCACGACTTCCTTTCGCAACATGCTTTAGAGAGCGAGCTCCTTTGCGAGACCCAACTCTCTTCCTCCTTCGTTGTCTCCTTTTCTTGTGATGACAAGTTGTTGATCTGAGGTTGATTAAAGTTCTAACTCCTCTCTTGTCATCTTATATATATATGTCACCCTCCATGAACAGTCGTATCTCTTCCAAGAGATGTGTCAGTTGAGTGTTCTAGCCGGCCCTCCTTCATTCGAGCCGACCATAAACTCCAAATTATCTTGCATTATTTGTCACATACAAACTTTCCTTTAGCTCACCATCGGTCGTGTGCCTTCGCGTCTCATTCTAGGTCGTGTAACTTCGCAACTTGGGCGAGCCCATCTCAGTTGGGCACGCCTTGTCTTCAGTCAGGCCCATTTCGGTTGGGCAAGCCTTGTCTTCAGTTGGGTGTGCCTCGGCCAAGTACCCTTGTTGTTCCAACCCTCAAATTTGTTCCAATAATTCCACCAAACTCATCTCAGGTGCGTTCTTTGTGCGCTCGTCTCACCCAAGTCTTTCCATCGAATTCATCTCAGGCATGCTTGGGTGACTAGCCTAAGGGCTTGACAACCTCCCCCACATCAAAATGGTTGTCTTCCTAGACAACACACCCCTTGACAAACTTCTTAAAAAATCTTCAAGACTGTCCTCGTCATGAACAACCTTTGCATCAATTGTCTTCACCAATACAGAAAAATCTTGTCTCGGGCATATATCCCATGTCTATCCATCTATCACAACCTGTAAGAATGACATGTGTTGGATCCCCTCATGCAATCAACTAGTTAGGTAGCTAATTTGACCATAGCATCAACTCCACAAGAACACATGCAACCAAACATGTGCAACCATTGTCATCTCTTTCTATGTCACACAATCTTTCCTTCGATTATGCTCATCATGAGCTACCATTCAATGGCATCTAAAGCTCCCATGGATCTCACCATCTCGAGTAAGTGACAGTAGTCCCATCTCCTTCATGAGCTTCAAAAAGATGATAGTGCGGGGAAGTCATACGACTTCCCTTCCCACATCACAAGGCCATCTCTCCTTGTCTCCGAGAAGAAGCCACCCATACCTAGTACAAAACCTCCATACTTCTCTCCAGTATACTCCTTCTCTTCATGCTGATCCTCACTCGTGTGCATTCGCAAATCAGACAAGTGTGTTTTGAATGGGCGCACCTTGTCTTCGGTTGGGTGTGCCTTGTCTTCGAAAAAGCGTGCCTCAGCTAGGTACCCTTATCGTGACGACTCACCAAGTCATTCCAATTGTTCAACCGAACTCATCTTGGGAACGCTCTTCATCTGCCCGTCTCACCAAAGTTGTTCCGCCAAAGTAGCTCATTAGTCCACCGAGAGATTTCAAACGTAAGAATCTATCCTAAAAATCCTGCAAGTGGCCTCCAAAAATTATGAAATTACCCTCTCCAAGTCAGAAATAATGAAGCAATATGTTCACAAATAGCAAGAGGATGTGTCCGCAAAGGGTTTGGGGCTCTATTCCAGTGCAAAATAGCTAGAAAGGTGATGAAATAGAAAGTTGTTCAAGGATATTCAATATGGAATGTCAAGAGGATGCCCATGCATGCAAAAATAGCCTAAACGGGCCTTGAATGATGCAACCAATGTCATCACATATGTGTACTACCACGTCAACTATGAAATTGCCCCATGAAGGGTGATGCCCCCTGAACAATTATAGAATCATCTCCCATTGTCCCAAGCCAAAACAAGTCAAATATATAAAATGGGGTCCATGCTTAACAAGACAGATAATATTAGTTTTAAGAAAGAAGCAAAAATGAAATGCAAAAACCCAAGGAAGAATAGTTATAGCTACGATAATTATAATTCACTGAACAAAATAGATGTATTGATGTTGGAGCTTGTTGAAGGATGTGAAAGATGTGAACATGGTAACATCAATACCAAAATAAGATACAATCCTACAATGACTATGTTATAGCTTTACCTCTAGGAGAGTAGGTGACATCGGCTACTTACCAAGGACAAGAGGTGAACAAAATCAAGACGAAAAAACAAGGGAGGTAATGACACTAGTTGAGCACGTGGCATGTAAGGAGGATGCCCAAGCATGAAAATGTTACCCAAATATGCCTCAAATAATGTGACCAATGCCTTGCGATATGTGTACTACCACCTATGAAATTGCCTTACGAAATGTGACATCACTTGAACAATCATAAAGTCATCCCAAAGAGTCATTGGCCAAAACATGTCGAATCTATAAGAGAGAGGTACATGCTTAAAAAAATAGATAGGAACTGTGTCAAGAATCAAGCATAAGTGAAATGCATAAAAATCAAGGAAGAATAGTTAGAAATATTAAGCTTACATTTAACAAAAGAGGTGTCCTCGTGTTCCAGGTTGTTGAACGATGCGAAAGATGTGAGAATGGTTACATCACTAGCAAAATAGGTTATAATCCTACAATGGTCGTGTTAGAGTTCAACCTCTAGGAGATTAGAATGTGACACTGACTCCCTAACAAGGACACGAAGTGAACAAAATCAAGACGAGAAAACTAGGGATGTACTAAGACTGCTTTAGCACCATAAAAAATAAAGGGCAAAAATTTCCATATTAAAAAACAAAGGGCAATTAAAATGGAAAAGTTGATGAAAAAGCCATGAAGCTAAGAGGTAGCTATGCCCCCATGTAGCTACCTAGGGTGCAAGAGATACAAATACTAGTGAAGCACCAAAGGCAAGTTATAAGCCCAAAAACATGGTAAGGTTGTTCTCGTAGAAATAAATTCCCTCAACCAAGCCAATGTTTGGCTCTAGAAGTTAAGACGTCCACATGTGTTAAGTGAAAAGGGGCTAAATAGGTGGACAACTCCAAAAGTGTTCATAAGTCTAAGCGAGGGGTTTCCAAGGTAAGAATATATACTCATATTCATCCAAGTGAGATCTCATCAATCGCAAAATATATGGAAATAAAGGGCACCTAAAGTGGTAAAGTTCTTGAAATAGCTAAGAAACTACGAGATAGCCATGCCCACCTGTAGCTACCTAGGGTGGAAGAGATACGAAGATTGGTGAAGCAGTAATGAAGGCAAGACTTGGAAATACGATCACCATGGTAGCTCTAGCATGAGAATAAGTGACTTTAGAGAGGCAAAAGAAAAGGCTACATGAGAAAATGCCAGCACAGAACAAGCAAAGATGTGAGTTGCGATGAGCTAGTGACATACTAGTGAAGACAAAAATATCTAACATGAGTATGTAGATGTTGAGAGAATGAGAAAAGAAGAATGAAAACAATAGAAAAAGGTCGATATAGAATGAGAGAAAATTGGTTACGACACTAGGGTGGTACTAGCTAAGTGAAGGAGCAAAAGATTAGAGGAAGAATGTGTTGGATAAATGATTAAGCAATCCCATAGTTGCAATCTACACGATGCAACAACCAAAACAAACATTCCAAGGAAGTAACAAGGAGGAAAGGGAATGTTTACTAGAACCATCTAGGTAGAAGTATCTCCAGTTGGGCCCCACTCATGACAATGACTTAGAGGGAATCAATCACTAGTGAGGTCACAAAAAATAGAGTTGACAAAACAAGAAAATATAGAGAGAGAGGCAAAACGATATTGGTCAAGGTTGTCATTGATGTCAATATGGCATTGTTGGAGATGGAAAATATTCATGTGATGCGTGATGTTGCCCTAGATGCCCATGAAACCGTAGCTCTGGATAGCTCTGTTGATTTTTGGGTAGCATCGAATGTGCTCTAGCTCCGAAATTTTGTGGAAGGGCTAGAACACATGAGATCTCCAAGACCTAGAAATCGTTTGGTGAAATTCCAGCCAGATTGTATTTTATTAAAATAATTAATATTTTTAATGGGGTTCCTAAGTCTAAACTTAGAAAAATTAAAATATTAACGGGTATTAATGAAAACATGGGTGAGAAGCTTCTAAGAGACGAGGATTAGGTCTAATTTAATCTTAGTTGTTGATTAGAGATTAGATTACGACCGTTGATTTCTCAACAGGAAAAGTATAGAGGAAGGCTTGGGGTCAGTTGGAGAAGACACACAGAGAGCAGCACTTGAGCTAGATCGAAATTTTGGGGCGTGGTTTGCTGAGAATTTCGGAGTAAGCTTATAGTGCAGAGAGGGGTAGTTCGACAGCGAGACTTTCACTCAAGGCTGAGAATACATCACAAAGAGGCAGAGCAGCACCAATAAGAGATAACGCAGCTCCATAAGGGTGATGCAGAGGCTGGAGGGCTGACACAGTCACGCAGAGGCAGCGCTGGGGTTTCTGTGAGGCAGATCGGGCATTAGTTCAGTAGATCGATTTCTGAGCCAAAAAGGCTCACTGGAAGGGTGGTGTAGCTCCTAGAGGAGGTGGCGCAGTTCTAGTGCAAAGCTAGGAGCAACCATCGCTCAACATCACTGGGGACAACGCAGTCACCTGTGGGGTTTGTTCATCTAGTTGCTGGATCCGCCAAAATATCTGTCTCCAAATAGAGGTACTTCTGCTTTGTTTATTCTCTGTTGTGAGAGCCGGATTTGGCACCCTAGTTGTATTCAGAAATCTGCTTAATAATAAAACCCTCATATCTATTGCATCGGTTTTCCTGCATTGGGTTCTTGCGGGTACGTTTAGTCCAAAAATAAGTGTGTCCTTTGTGTGGTTGTATCACTTATTTTTCAGTCTTTGATCTATATATTGGTGTAGGCTACAGTGTATTTGCATTAATACTTTTTGAATATTTATGAAAATAACTTGTTAAAACGAAGAACACAAGTAGGTAATGCAAATCAGTTTTCTGCAGTAGGATATCTGGTTTTCACATGGTATCAAAGCAATTGCAAATCAAGGAGGACTAAAGCCATCAGCAAATGAACAAAAGAAAATATGTGTGCACAGGCAGTTGTCCCAAGTGACAACGCAGTTTTTGGCCAAGAGAGCAGAGGAGGGGTGACGTAGTCACCAAGCGAGGCTCACACTAGGCCAACGTCAGCCTTTTTGTGTGACATTGTTGCTGCAGAGGGCAACGCAGTGATTGTCGGGCCAGCACAAAGACTATTGAGTCTCAGTTTTGCAGTTGTCGAGGCTAGAGGTGCAGCCCATATTTCATATAGAGTTGCTGGTGGGGTGCTGATTCTATTGGTGCAGAACAATACCTAGTGGGGCAAAAGCAAAGTAGAAGGAATCAATTCCTCAAAAGATTTCTTGCCAAGAAATCTACATCCAGTGCTGAGCAGCAACAAAGAGAGATCAGGGAGGGGTGGTTCGACAGTTCTTGGCAGAAGGATTTCTGTGAAGGTAATCAAATTTCAGAGGGAGCTTGTTCTTTAGAGGATTTCTAGCGCCAAAGAAATCCAGATTTGAGTTTTGTTGGAGCAACAGTGAAAGAGGGAGAAGAGAACCTATTCAACACTCATTTGAGTAGAGATGGCAGTGAATGGACTGAGGGATCAGGACAAGTTGGATGGAGCATCCAAATTTGTCAATGGAAGGCCGGAATCTTGGCAGTTTTGGACAAAAATCTCATCAAGGATTATGCCTTGAAGACGATTGTTGTTCCAGTTGATGGAAATACTGAGAGGGGGCTGAATCAGTATTTCTTTTCAATTGTTATTATTACCAGTTTATATTCTTTGCAATTTTAATCAAAGAAATGATTTTATTAAATATAGAAAAAAGTTGAATACAATATCTGATGAGCTATGCCAAGCACCAAATTGGACTTTGATGAGGCTCCAACCTCTAGGGCTCCGACCCTGTCTTACCAAGGCACCAACCTTGAATTTAGGAGCACCAACTACAAGGACACCAATCCTTCCAATTATGAGGCACCAACCCCAAGGACTCCGACCCTATAGATTTACTCTGTCAAGAAATGTTTGATTGTATTATACTACTTCCATGAACTTCTTTACCAAATCTTGTCCTTGTAGTCTTTGCAACAGGTCATTGTCTGCGTTATGGCTTCACTTCGGGTTCGAAACTTCCAAGATGAATCAAGGCAAAAGATTGTCCTCCTGCTCTATCTTATGCTTCCTTCTTTGCTTGGCTTTCAGCTTTTGTTGCACCTTCGTCTTCAGCGAGACCTTCGACTTCCTCTATCTTTTCAAGTTCACGAATTGTGAACTTTTTAATTCTTCTCTGTGCCTGATCCCGATCGATGCATAATGTGAAGGTATTATAACTTGTATCTATATGAGTTTCCCCAATACCCAAAAGACATGTTAATTTGGAAGAGTAACTGACTTATTGTATATTAAACTATATCGAAACAATCTTTCATCCAATTATATCATAGACTTGATTAATCACGGAAATCACATAAAAGAGGCTATACCCATAGGGAGGACCCACATTCCACGTCACTACCTCAATCACAATCGCAACTTTCGAAGGTCTTTCTTAAGTCATGCCCATAACATAGTCGATGGCTGATTGCCCCTACTGGATGCGATATTATATTAAACTGTTTTGATAACTCTGTTGGGTTCACCACTCTATCACAATTGCAACTTCACAAAAATCCCGCAATCGCAACCCTTTGTCTTCACGATGTAATATTTTCGATACCCCTACTGCTGATGGAGTGGATGCAATATTCAGTAAGTCATTTTAATACATCTTTGGATCCACATCTTTATCGCAATCGGCGGTCCGTCAGTTCCACAGTAAAATCACAATCGGTGCTTTTGAACGTGTCAAGCCTTCATTGAAACTTGTGACACAGTGGATATGATATTTTAATAAACCGTTTAATAAATATGTCGGGTCCACATATTATATCATAATTGCAGTTTTGGTGAGGCATTTCTTTAAGACTTGGAGTACATAACCTCTGATGCGAAGGTTCTGGTATGGTGGATGCGATATAACAATAGAGAATATTGTAAAGGTGCAGCGGGTCTGCAACATTATATCGCAATCGGCGGATTTGAACGTGACATCCTTTAAGACTTGCGATAAGACAGTTCTAATACAGCGAACATGATGTTTCATTAAGTTGTATTGTAATGGAGCTATCAAGTTCGTGTTGTATATCACAATCGGGGGTTTTAAGCAGTGGCAAGGCTTTAAAGTTCGTGATGCAGTGGATGCAATATTTTCTTAATAGCGTTGTTACCATAAACAATTCGAGTTCGTCTTATATATCACAATCGGCGGGATTTGAGTAGTGACATATAATAGAAAACGCCAATATTATATACTGCTGATACGATTTCTCCAATAACTTTGTTTATGCTCCTCTGTCGCAATGCTCCTCCGCTATTTTCTCCCTTTCAGTCCTTACTGTTGGGTTCTCGCTTGTGTGGCTTCTATTTAACTTTCATTCTTCTGATAGATCTTCTTCCAATATCTTTCCAATGGCTTCCCTCCTTGGCTTCTTGCTCTTGTCGCTTCACTGATCTGCTTCTCTTGGCAATATTTTGGTATCCCAAAATATTGCCATATTGACATCAATGACAATCTAGATCAAAAATCTCCCCCTTTGTCATTGGTGGCAATATTCTTCTTCCCTCCCCCTTTGACATCAATGGCAAAGGAGTGCACAAGGACTCCCGATGTCGAATTGCTCCCCTTGTCAAACTGCCCCCCCTGTCATGCGGCATCTTAAGAATAGGTTTAGTGTTTATGTTAAAGCAATAACCCCCATCTTTTGACGGAGATGTTCAAATGCTTCTCGAGAAAGAGGTTTGGTGAAAATATCTACAATTTGTTCCTTAGTATTGATATATTCCAACTTGTTGTTTTATTAATCCATCTGTTCATGGAGAAAATGATACTTTATTGGTATATGTTTGGTTTTTGAATGCATCACTGGATTTTCACTGAGACTGATAGCATTTGTGTCGTGACAATAGATGGTGATTGGTTGTTTAGTTTCTATGTTGACATCCTTCAAAGCTTCCTTCATCCATAGTATTTGTGTACAACAGTTAGTTGCAGCTATATTTTCGTCTTCAGCTGTAGAGAGAGATATAGATGATTTTTTTTGTTGACCCAAGCTACTTGGCAATCTCCCATAAAAAATGCATTTCCACTGGTGCTTTTACGATCATCCATGCTTCCAACCTAATCAGCATCGGTATAAGTTGTCATTGTAGTATTTGTGCTTTTGGGATACCAAAGACCAAATTCAAGGGTTCCTTCAAGTATCTAAGAATTCTTTTCACAGCCAACATGTGGGATTATTGTGGCACTGATTGAAATCTTCCCACCATTCCCACTGCTTGCATATTGTCAGGCCTTGTAGCAGTTAAGTACAAGAGACCTCCAATTATCAACCTATAAAGAGTTGCATCTACTGGGGGGGAATCGTTATCTTTGCTTAGTTTGCAGTTTGTGGTCATCGGTGTGCTCATAGGTGCACATTCTTCCATTGCATATCTTTTAAGTATATCTTTGAGATATTTTGTTTGAGAGGTAAACATGCCTATTGTGGTTTGCGATACTTGTAGTCCAAGAAAGTAGGATAGCTCACCAATCATTGACATTTAGAATTCTTTTGATATATTTTAAGCAAACTCATGGCTCATTTCATCATTATTGCTAGCAAAAATCAGATCATCAACATATACAAGGGTGATTAGTAATTTATCCTCATCCATCTTCATGTAGAGATTATTTCCTGCCAACCCCTTTTTGAAGTTTTATTGTTGTATATAGTGATCCAATCTTGCGTACCACACCCTAGGAGCTTGTTTCAAACTGTATAATGCCTTTTTCAACTTACATACAAAGTCTTTTCCTTCTGCTAGATCAAAACCTTCTGGTTGCTCCATGTAGACTTCTTCCTTGAGTTCTCCATTCATAAATGCTGATTTTACGTCCATATGACAGACGCCGAATCCTTTTGAGCATGCAAATGCCAAGAACATCCTTATAGCTTCCATACAAGCTACCGATGCAAAGGTTTCTTCAAAATCGATTCCTTCAATTTGTGAATAACCTTTACAGACAATTCTTGTCTTATTTCTGATGATTTGTCCATCTTCATTCATTTTGTTTTTGAACACCCACTTAGTTCCAATTATATTTTTATCCTTTGGACAAGGTACCAGCTCCCATGTCTCATTTTTCTTGATTTGAGACATTTCTTCTTCCATAGCTTCCACCCAATGAGGATCCTTACTTGCTTCAGTAAAAGTTTCTAGTTCTATCATAGATAGGAGAGAAACATCATTTCTCTTTGTTGTACTTGTCATCCTTTTTCGGGTTTGTATTCCTTCATCTACATTGCCAATAATTTGTTCTTCCGAGTGATGTTTTTGGAGGAATTTTACTTTCGAAGGAGTTTGAGATGGTTCTTTTTCTTTTTGTTT
Source organism: Pinus taeda (assembly GCA_000404065.3). Taxonomy (NCBI): domain Eukaryota; kingdom Viridiplantae; phylum Streptophyta; class Pinopsida; order Pinales; family Pinaceae; genus Pinus; species Pinus taeda. Next base: position 32,750 of record APFE031191291.1, read on the forward strand.
TTCTTGAACTTTTTCTTCCATTTCAGGTTCTTCGCTTTCTTCAATAAAGTGATCAATTTCATGATCTTCAATTTTCTTTTCTAGAAGCCCTTCATCAATCTTCACATCAATACTTTGCACTATTTTCTATAGTCAATTATTGTAGCACTTGTAAGCTTTCCTTCTGGTAGAATACACAAGAAATATTCCTTCGTCAACCTGAAAATCAAATTTTCCTGGTGAGTCATCATTGATATTTATGAAGCATTTGCTTCCAAAACTCCTGAAGTATTTTACTGAAGCAAGTCTTCCTTTCCATAATTCATAAGGAGTCTTCTCATTATTTGTTCTTAGTTGAGTTCGATTCAAGGTATAAATTGTTGCCCTGACTGCTTCCTTCCAAAATTTTGGCTACAAGTTGGCTACTAGTGTTAAAATTGGCAACTAGGGAAAAACTTCATGTTGGTCATCTTATTCATGGCTGATAATATGTTCATTAGATTCCTCTCGTCGAGAGGTGTAGGATTGATATAAAGATCATCCGATTCCGATAAGTATTCATGGAGATATGAATTAATTTTGATTATGGAATTATTATCAAGCCGACCTACAACTCATGTAAGCTCAGAAGCCCAACAGTCGCATCTATTCACCCACCAACGTTGTGTATAAATATAAGAGGAATTTTCCTCATTTGGACTCACTCATCTCATCACTTCTCTCTCTCTCTACTGCGCAGATATGAGTCTCTTCTCTACTGCA
>APFE031191306.1:0-30178 GCA_000404065.3 Pinus taeda
TTTCTGTTCAAATTTTGCTTTATCTATTACTGATGATGATCCCATAACTGTGAAGGAAGCAGTAGATTCAGAAGATGGCAAACTCTGGAAAGAGGACATGGTTGATGAAATGGCATCTTTGCAAAAAATGAGGCTTGGGATCTGGTGGAGTTTCCGGCTGGAAGGAAACTCATTGGCAGCAAATGGGTGTTCAAGAGGAAGACAAATGCACAAGGAAAGGTGGAGAAATACAAAGCTCGGCTGGTAGCAATAGGTTATTCCCAGGTGTCAGGAATTGATTTTGGTGATATTTTTTCTCCTGTTGCCAAGGTAACTTCTATTAGAATACTTTTATCTGTTGCTGTTGCTTTTGATTTTGAGGTAGAACAGATGGATGTGAAGACAACATTTCTTCACGGGGATTTGGAAGAGGAAATCTACATGAAGCAACCTGAAGGCTTTGCGGTGAACGGTAAGAAAGAACTAGTATGCAAGTTAAAGAAGTCTCTGTATGGGTAAAACAGTCACCAAGGATGTGGTATCAGAAATTTGATACATTTATACGGGGACTTGGCTTCACCGAAAGCAAAGCAGATCATTGTGTGTATTTTAAATTAATTGGTGACCGTGTTATTTATCTGGTCTTGTATGTGGATGATATGTTGTTGGTTGGAAATGACAAAGAAATTATCCAGGATTTGAAGACCCAATTTCCTCCAAATTCGACATGAAATATCTCGGTGCTGCAAACTATATTTTGGGCATGGAAATTAAAAGAGATCGGGCAAAGCGGAAGCTCTGGTTAAACCAGAGGAAGTATGTCGAGACAATATTGCGGAGGTTTAATATGCAGGACAGTAAACCGGTGAAGGTTCCTATTCCTGTAGGTGTGAGGTTATCTGCTGAACAGTGTCCCAAGACACAAGAAGAGGAAGAGGACATGTCCCGTGTTCCATATGCAAGTGCAGTCGGTAGCTTGATGTATGGCATGGTCTGTACTAGACCAAACATTGCACATGGAGTGGGAGTATTGAGCAGGTTTATGTCAAAACCAGGGAAGGAGCACTGGACACCAGTGAAGCGGGTTTTCAGGTATTTGCGTGGCACTAGTGATTATGGTTTGTGCTACCAAGGAAGACCAGGATTGGATAGAGTGTTTGATATCCGTGGCTTTGTTGATGCAGACTGGGCTGGAGATCTGGATCAGAGAAGATCTACAAGTGGGTATGTGTTTAACCTATTTGGAGGTGCAGTCAGTTGGATGAGTAAGAAACAATCTGTAGTGGCACTATCAACTACAGAGGCAGAATACATGGCAGCCACTCATGCAAGCAAGGAAGTAGTTTGTTGCAGATATTGTGTTCAATTATGGGGTTAGTACAGGGAGCTATAAGGATAGACTGTGACAGCCAAAGTGCAATTTTCGTGGCAAAGAACCCTGCTTATCATTCAAAGACAAAGCACATTGATGTTCAGTATCACTTTGTGAGGGATATGATAGAAGACAAAAAGGTGTTGCTGGTAAAGGTGGACACTTTGAAGAATACTGTAGATGCATTGACAAAATCTGTGAGCTCTGAGAAGTTCTCTTGGTGTAGAGAAACAATGGGCATTTCAAGGCTAGAAAAATGACTAAGCTCTCCTATGGCCCCCTGTTGAAAGAAAACAACAAGTGGGAGATTGTTGGGTTGTGTTATATTCTTTCCACAACTAACCTACGTAGTGAACTGGGGGGTTAGAGGGGGGTGGAGCTCCCCCTTTGTTGCGTCGATTGCGCAGCGGGGGGTCACGGGGGGGCGGCAGCCCCCCCTGTCCGGGGGGTTTGACGGGGGCGAGTAGCCCCCCTTTACGGGGTTCAGGGCAGTGCCCCGAGAAATTTTTTTTTTGGACCCTATATTAGGTTGGGCGAACCTACCTACGGTTTTTGGTCAATGGTTTTGGACGTGAAGATTTTCATTCCATGGTATTGGATGCTTCGGCATGTATAAATATGTATTGTAACATTGAAAGATATATAATGAAAAATCAAGCTGGTAGTCTTGGTTTTCAGATCCAGTCGGAAATCTTTGTGTATATGTGTTTTATGTGTTATGCTCTCACATTTTTATTTTTTCTGTGATTTAGAATTCGTATGCAGGTAATTTTTGTACGGGGTTAAAACCTACAGTATGTGTGATGTTGATGTTGCAACAAGCAAATTTCATGATGAAAGGCCATCACAAATTGTATTTTTGATTTGATGTTCATTTTATTGAAAAATATCTAGATGGGATGATATAGGATTACCGAAAGAGATTTGTGGATGTCACCTACAACTAGTACTCATATAGTGGGATGGAAGATCCTAAAGGAAACGTGATGTGGAAAAGGTAGTTACATGAAGAAAAGGCAAATATGGACTAATAGATCACTTTTCGATGAAAGGAAGGATGACATGACAAACAGGGTTTGTGAAGGAAAGTGATGGATGGATGATTCCCTATGAAGAAGTCCAAAAATATGAAGGCTCCATAAGTTTGAAGATGAATTTCATGACATTGAAAGAAGAAGATCTTCGAGCAGTTCAAGGTACCATGATGTCCACCAAAGAGAATTTGTTGGAAATCAAGTCCTTGGTTAAGAGGGAGATTGCATAAGTCCCTAGATAAGAGGGGGATTGGGTACATTCCTTTTATAGGAATGGGTAGATTCCTTCATGGGAATTGGTATATCCTCCCTAGTTGAGAGGGAGAGATAGACACATCATTCTTGTCTTCACATTGGAAGAAAGAGTGGAGTATTGGGTAAGCATCTTGGATCTAATACTTTTTGAGGATGAAGTAGGAAATCCAAGATAAGAGTAGTCATAGAGATCTGATATTCTTTAAGGATTGGGAATCCAACATAAGAATAGTCCTAGAAGGATATACCCTGTTAACACCCTGGTGGGGTATTGTGTCTTGAGAGACAATGATGATGGTGTCTATAACTCATTGGTATCACTAGCATTGTTCTCTAATCTTATGGAGAGATACAATTGTTAGTCAAGGCCTTGCTATGTGATAATGCTATTTGATTTGACGCTAAATAGATGGGTTACCAATATGACTCTTCTTATCAGAATTATTCAGATTAAGAATGTTCAAGTACCTTGTGTGGATTATGAATACCTCCCTAGTTGAGAGGGAGTGTTGAAATATGTAACTAGGTATGTTCTTCATAATTACATATGTAATCATGATTTCATGTATTTGTTGTAATAAGAAAAATAAATTTATTATTGTTCTTGAGGCATGGAAATTTATTTTTTAGGTCAAGCTCCCATTGTGAGCTCCTAGGTCTTTTCATTAAGTGTACAAGTAATTTTCATGTGTGAAATACCCAAATTAGGGCATGTTACATATTGTAAAGAAATTTTATGTGAGTCAAATTATAGTCCAAAGACCCTCCAAGGACTCATGAAGTGTTAAGAAGTAAGTTAGCTTCCAAAGAAGTAAGTCAACCTACAAAGAAGTAAGTAAACCTATCTAGAAGGTGACATCAATCTATTTGAGGGCTCAAGAAAGTCTATATAAAGGAGGACTTGACCCAATTCAAGGATCAATCACTCAAGCATCAAGAAGAGTTCGATCAAGATAGAGAAAGAAGCCTAATATCAAGAGAATAAAAGAGAATGAATAGAGAAACAATTTTGATTTGTCTTTGTGGTATGTTCTTCGACATGTGTGAGATTTAGAGCATCAACTGGTAGAAAAAATATTGGATTGCAATCACTACAAGAGAGATGAAGCTTTGGGTAAAATAAGGTCATCCATAGAAGCCAAAATTGATAAGAATAGTATTCCATCTCAAGTGAATAAGAGAGACCTCAAACTCATCCATATCCTAGCCATGCATGTGGCCTAGAGTTTCAACAGTAAGGCAAATTTCAATCCAAAAGTTGTAGGTCCAAAAAAGAGGTCGAAGAAGAAGTTGTTGTTACTGAAAAAGAGAGCTAACCTTGCAAAAGAGAAGTTAATCAATGGGATGCATTGATTTTGTCTTAGAGGAGTCTTAGTCAAGGCTCGAGGTCTTGGAATTCATCAATTGAATATTCTATAAGAAGAAGAATTCTTATGGGTTTTCCTCTCACAATTGAATATGTTTTGGCCCTAGCTGATTGCCTATATCTTGTCTCCTTTGTCTTATTGTTATTTATGATTTGGTAGTTGTTTGATGAAGAAGACACTAATAATAATCAAGAAGAAGAAGAGGCTAATTTAGCAAAGTAAAAATATAGCACAAACAATTATCAAGATAGAGAAATCACCTGCACTTGTTTCCCCTATATTTCTCAACATAAAAAATGGGCAAGCACTCATCAATTGAGAAAAGCAAAAAAGAAACCCCGCATAAAGGAACCCTTAGAAAAGGGTTCATCTGTCGAATTCCCAAACAACGAGAAACCACTTATCAATATAGAAATCTAAGCACATAGACCTACATAAATCAACCCTTAGAAAAGGGTGCATCTCTCAAATGTCAAATTTTTTGTAGCAAAAATAAACTTCACCTATTTTTAGATCAATATATTTCTTGTAATAAATATAAACCTATTCAATCTTCTATAGTTTCAGTTGTTTGAGTAAGCATGGTCAAATTTTCCTAACCTGTTATGGATCTTATGTCTCTATTATCTCTTTCATGAATTCCTTTGTCAGCTTCTATGGTTTTCCTCGTCCTTTTTGCAAACTCTATCTTTACTTTATTTATAGGTTTCTTATTGCATTTCGAAGATTCTACATCCTCTTCTTCATCAATAACTATTCGTCCTTTCAATCTACGGTTTAATTTAGATTTGAAGTCTAGTCTCAAATTACTTGTGGGTCTACTATGAGGTTTTCTAAAGTAATGAACTCTAGATTTTTTTTCTCTATTGGTATCCCCTTCTTTCATTCTTGGAATATTTCCCTTTTTGTCTTTTGTTGTTATATGCTCTAATTTCTCACCTTCTTGTAATTGTTTGTGTTGATTTTTCTTTATTTCTTAAACTATACTTTTTGGTTCACTCGTAGGGAGTTTTGTAGTCTCTTGAATAGGAATTTTATGACAATATTTAGACTCTACTTTTGGATTTAGGATTTCGATAAGGGTTTTAGCTTTAGCCTTCCTCTGATTTCTAGGTGTAGGGTTTATCCATGTCCTTCGTCTCAATTTTTCTACATGCTTACTCAATTCATAGGTGCATAACATTTGAATGAATCCATGATGGTTTATATCATGATTAAACAACTTAGTTCTAGTTATAGCTTTAGTAGTTGTTTTGAGAAAACTTTGGTGTAAAAAATAAGGTAGACTCATGTTACTAAAACCAGCTAAGTGACATAAAAATATCATGTGATATAAATAAACCTTTGAGTACTTGACTTAACACATAAAGAGAATCTGCATAGTCTTTAGAGCATTGGTCCATTTAGGCTTCACCATACTTTGAGGGATTATAATGATCCAATTATGGTTTTCAGGGTTTTTCTTGAAGAAGAAATTAAAATCTACATTATGTAGCATTTTATTTTTGAACCACTTTTCTCCTTCAATAGATAACCTTGTGGCTTTTGCAATAGGCTCCTTAGTGACTGAAAACTCTAAATACATTACCTTTGGTGTGCTTCCATCAAAGTAATTAGTAAATTAATGGCACCAACTCAGATTGTATCCATTAAAATGATGGAACATTGGCTCCCATCTAGTGTTGGTGAAAAGTGTTATGAGTTCTTGATAAGGTTGGAACCAATCTGTGTCATCTAGTTCATTTTGCTTTATATAGCTTGACTTTCCCATTTCTCAACTAGAATTATACCCAAACCTTGGTCACACACCATAAAAACTCTCCTATGTGACTACAAATTCGTTACCTGGAAACGATGGAAATGACCGTTTTACAAATAACTGCAATTTTTAGGTTTTAGCTTTAAAACCCCCCTCTAATGCTTGGAAACCGCTCCAGATGTAATCAAGTAGTAACATGGGTTAAATTACTTCAATGAACATTTAATAAATTAAAATAAACAACATGGCGATTAGAAAACTTTTATTTTTTCAAATTCTTGTAGGCACTACAAAAATATTCCGTAGTGTGGCTTTTAGCCATTGCGAAATAATTTTGTAGTTCCAGTAGTAGGCGTGAAAAAAATATTTCATAATGTCACTTGTCTTCATTTGATTGGCTTTGATTTTACTGCAAAAGTTAGGATAAAATGATGTATAACATAAATAAAGCCTTTTGAAATGTTTCTAAGCTTTATACTACCCTTTCATACTATTTTTTTTACATGGCTCAATACTTAACCATTCACTCTTTCTAAATGAAGTTGTCAACCGATTCTCAAAACATTTGGATGCTTTTGAAGGTATAAACCTAGTGCTAATAGGATGAACTGATGAGGGTAACAAGTAAGCATGTACAACGACACCCATTAGAGTGAGTTGAATCAGCTAGAGTGGACATGGAAGGATAACACATGCTTCAAGTAAGAGAAAAGGAGCACAAATGACTATTGAGATGGGTTGGGCCAAACTATCATTTGGGAAAAGTATTTAATATGAAACATTGACCCATTCAAAATATAAGGATGCAACCTTCTTCAATTTGGAACGATTACTTGTAAATGTGAAAAGAGAGTTAGCTAAGGAAACAAACATTTGACCAAGTACCATTTGGATTATAAGTGCTCATGTGAGATGATGTTCTCTAGAATTATTGGGTGGGTCATTACACAAGGCATGACACAATTTTCTTACATGAAAAAGTGTAGGGAGATAAGTTATTATTAGTTAGAGGCAAGGTAAGTATGCAAAAACAAGACAAATAAATAAAAAAGCTTATGCTTTAATAGAACATCTCTATTCATTAATTATTTTCTCATATACATCCACTAAGCTACGACTATTCTCTCTTCTTACTTCACATTGCAATGGCCAAACCACTGGTATATAAACAACAGAAGTTTTAAATATGGAATCATGCAAACTCCAACTTTCCATTCCTCATGCAAACTAAGACTTCGTGCTTTAACTAAACATTTATAACTTTCCTTTAACTTAACTCAACATTTTTCTTTTTCATGACTCATGTTTTCTAGTCAAAGCATTAACCTTCTAACTTTAGTTCACTTGACTTCCAATATTAGACTCAAATTTCTTTCATTAACTTTACTCCACTCTTCATGCATTGCATGCCTACGAGTAATTCCTATTTCTAAAACACCCCCTTAATTACGACCATATGACTCAACCTTAACTTAATTGTGACTCAAATATTCTTTCTATGCTTACAATAAAAAATTGACTCAAAAAACTTTTTACAATGCAATTTTTTCTTTTTCATTTCTTCCATATTATACACCCTTGAAACTACTTCATTTTCAATTGGGCTTTCTTGATGTAATCTCCATATTTATTTTCTTGTTGGTACTGTAATTTTTCTGACTTTTTTGTATTTGTTCTAAAACATAATTTAGGTTTTCAGAGCCTATCTTGTACTATAACTTCCTCTTGAAAGAATTGTTCACCGATGGCCTACTACCACAACTCTTCATCTTCAAGCTCATATTACTAATCTTCTTTCTGCCATATTTCTTGATAGTAGAATTTGATCTCTTCTTGACTCCATTGTTGTAAGGTTGTTTCAATGTTTTCTTCTTCGTCTTTAGAAACGTCCATTCCCTTTCCTACATAATTTTATTCATCTTCTTTGTCATATATAACTATAATTGGATTTTTGTCCTGTCTACTTGCACACTCAAAATCAATGTTAAAAACATCTTCATTATGATTTGCAGTGAGAGGTTTCTCTACTTCTTCTTCTCTCCTCTTCAATTGAATTGAGGGTATCTTCCACTATTATGATGTCAAAGGATATTATCAACAAAAACTCATGCATCACTTTATCCTCTTCTTAATCATCAATTCCTTCTATATCACACATTGCTTCATGAGAAATTCTAACTATTGCTTCATAACTTGTTGCTACATTGGTAGCTTCAACCTTCAATTCTTCATCAAACATGCCACTTTCCATATTTCCTCAATGATTCCTTGTCTAAAAAAGTGACCACAAATTTCATAAACATAATTTTCATCCACTTTGTTGTGAGATATTTGAGCATGCATGTGCTCATTAACAATTTCAACTTCACCAAATTCATCATTTGTTGTTCGATTCATGAGAGATGCACTTTCAACTCTAGAAACCATTACTTCATATGAAAAATTGTATTTGTTATTCTCAAACTTAAATGCCTCAAACTATGATGCAAAGAGATTAGCATCAAATATAATTATACCAACTAGATCACACATGTTATTCACTTATTTATGGGAAGCTTCACCATCATCAACAAGGTTTATTGTTGAATTCACCAATTCACAACTCATTTTAAGGTCACTATCCACACATGTCTTTTCACCGTGGGATTCACCATCCATGTTACATTGGGGTTATCGAGAATATATATGTTATTTATCTACTTCACAAGTAGAGGCATCAACTTCTCACTCTGTGATATTTTATCTGTATTCTTCATCCATATGCATGTTTTCATGATGGGTTTCACTTTTATAGTCTTTATGACCATCATCCACATTTGAGTGGGATTCTCCAAGCTCTGTTTTCCTCTTAGAGCCATGATCATTTGCTCTCATACCTAAAATTGAAATTCTATTGATTCTTCAACGCACTCTAACATAATTTTCTACTTTATGTCACCTTCATTATACCAAATTATACTTCGAGGGTTTTCCATGCTTCTTAAGCTTTTTCTACCTTGCAATAACCTTCTCATCTAATGCATGTTTTATAATATCCTATAGTAATCATCACATGCTTCATCATATGGGTAATTAGATTGATACTCAATCAACTATTTACATTGAAGAAAAGTTTCATTTTCACAGTTCCCAAAAATAAAAAATTTTACCAATAAATTTTGGAAGTGTTACCAGATCTATCCTAATCCACTCATCCTTGAAATGTTCTACTTCATATACTTGTCTTTTAGATTCCTCAAATTTGGTGAGAAGCTCTATGATCTCTTTGAAATACTTTGGCTCTTCCTTTCGATTTTTTTCTTAGTTTTCTTCAATCTTGCTTTGTGAACCATGCTTATCATATTTATTTTGTCTTTTGTCTTCTTTCCTTATTGTGTCAACCTTCTAGATACGAACATCACATACACTTGATTATTTTTAAAATTAAACATTTTAACATTCACATTAACACTGGCTCCCAACAACTACTAGAAAGTTTATTAAGCTATTCTAGGTAGATTCTTATGGTGGCCAATGGCCACAAATTATGGTGGAGACTCCTTCTTTGGTCAATGGTGGTGGCTCTTTCCTCTTGATATGGTGGTGGATCTATATGCTACTCACCCTAATCTTTTAGTAGTTGGGTTTAGAAACTCTCAACAAGCTCTAGTTTCTACTTATGGACCAATTGATTCAAACTTTGATTTGTGGGCTACTCACATAGTCAAGGTGTTGGCTTCCGAGGGCCTAACACAGATTTAGCATTAGTTAGCCAAACAAATCCCTACACTATTGGCCCTTTCGGCATCAGCCCACAAGACAGGTCCAAAGTCTGACCTGAAGCAGTATGGGGGGATGCTGGAACTAATTTTCCGCACCCTGAGGTGGTTGTGATGTTGGTTTACCCCTTATATTCCTACCTTCATGCAGGTCACGTAGTTGTAGAGCTCACAAGAATATCCATCTATTCTTCCCTTCAGTACCTGTGCAAAAGGATACAGCTAGCCTTCGTGCAGCCCTGACCTTCAATTCAGATACTTCCACGTTGCTAAGGCATCATATTCCACATATTGTCAAGTTACCTTATGAATCTTACTTATCTTATTAGCTAATTACAGTTAGCACTGCGTAAACATATGTTCTTACTTGCGTTCAGTTACCCAACATAGTTGCTTTCATTCGCGCATCATGTAAGCATTAGAAAGGAAATTCATACATAAGATAACAAGATGCATTAATTGAAACAAAGACACAAAAATTGCATAATACTTCTCTTTATTGATATTTTCAAGTGATTACAGACTCTATCCACCCTGCGCACACAACTGCAGGGGTCCGTGCACTCAGTTGCAGACTTTTACCCTAGGCCTCTGCGCACTCAGTTGCAAAGTCTCTACTTATGCTATGACCCAAAACTTAGACTTCTTACTTCAGAGGTATTATCATCTTCTTCGTTACTTGACATGACTCTAAAACTACTTAGAGCTTAGCTCGTTTTATACAATCCCATGGTCCGCAGACCATGTGTAGATATTTTACAACCGAATTTACTTTACAAAACTAAGGGCAGACAACCATTTATGACACATGACACCTTTGCACTCCGCGAACAAAAAATGCAGAGTCTTTACAAGTTTACTACAAAATTTAACCCAAAGCAACGGCTTTTAGCCCCAAAACTGTCCTTGGGGTATCCTGTTCCCAACGCAAGGCTCTTAGTGGAAGCATATCATGACCTTCTTAACTCCTTTGGTTCTTTGAGAACTTGCTAAACCTTTCTATAATACCACTTATTATTTAAAGGAAGAGATAAACATGCAAACACAAGACAAATAAGTACACAAGCTTTTGCTTGAATAAATAAATTATATTCATTAATTATTCTCTCATATACAACCACTGATTTGTTGTTATTCTCTCTTCTTACTTCACATTACAATGACCCAAACATGATTATATAATCACTAAACTTTCTAAATATGGAATCATGCAAACTCTAACTTTCTTTTCCTCATCCAAACTATGACTTGACACTTTAACTAAACTTTTCTAGCTTCACTTTAACATAAATCGACATTTTTATTTTCCTTAAGTTAACTTTTCTTGACAAGGCATTAGATGCTTAACTCCATCTCCCTTGATCTAATATTAGTCTTAACTTTCTTTTCTTCACTTAACTTAACTCTTCATACATTGTATGCATACGAGAGTACTTACTATTTTATCAAGTGAAACGATTTTGATCTATGACAAAGTTGCGATCAATGCTAGTAAATCCAATAGGAAAGTCGGGAATAGGTTTGTATGAATTATGTGCTCTTATAATTTTTAAATTTCTATATGATACTAGAGTTCACATGGTTGTAACACATTTGAATATTTGACAATTGTTAGGCCATTTGGGTTGTTGAGTCTATAAGATTAATTTCATTCATATAATTTTCATATTGGTTATGTTAAGGCATAATTGTATGGAATGATTATCTGCACACTTTAATAAGTGTTAAACTTGTGAATTTTTGTAATCGTGAAATATAAAATGTGATGTGTAGTATACAATCTTGTAGTTGAATATTGAGAAAATCAATGAGATGAAATGAGTCACGATGCACCACAAACCTATAGTGATGGGCCATCTGGGTGCACTAATTTAGCCTTCGATGTGAGCGACTATAGGGTCATGAAAATGGATTTTTAGGTTAAATTAAAGTTTATGCTAGAAGTACTCTTTCAACCTCCTTCATGATTTATTTATATATATCTCTATTAAGTGAGGAAGATAAATCACATAGTAGTTATTCCCTAGTTTGAAATGATATCAATTACTAATATTACTTGGTTTCTTAATAATCCATTCATGGTTTTCTAATTAATAGATGAAAATATTTACCAAAATCTTAACACCTAACAATATATTAATATCAACAAATACTAAATTGCATTTTGCATATTTTTTTTACAATATCGGTTGAAAGTTTTTTAAATAAGGAAAAATTTAAATACTAAAATATTATCTAAGAAATAATTAAATTATTTTATTTATCTCTTTGATATATTTGTTCAATAGTGAAGAGAAAATTGAGATGTGAGTATAAGACAAATCCCAAGAATAAAAAATTTGACTTTTCTTATGTATAGTTTTGATATATATAGTATTTCATTTTGTTATCATTATATTGTATCTATTTTTTTCAAATTTATGTCAAATTTTAGTTGAAGTGATTTAAAAAAATTCACATTTTGAAAAAAAAAACAATTTAACTCAGAGTCAAGTTGAAATCCCAATGAGAGGCCAACCAAAATAAAAATATATATATATTTATTATATTTTTAGAATGTGGTATGTTTATTGTAATTGTTTTGAATCAAATTAATATTTAATTTTATAACTTGATGTAATATTTAATATATTTTCAAATAAATATACTTACATTAAATACTTAAAACTGTTTGAAATATTCTAACTTTTCATAATGTTATATTTTAATTTTATAATTAATTAAAAATTAATATAATTATCATATTATAATTTTATATTTAATTAAAAAGGATTAAGGAAAGGGAAATATAACATAAAAGAAATCAATTGATATGATTAAATTTCATGTGGTTGAATACCTATTTTCAAAAATAAAAAACACAATTACCCCTACTCACTCATGGAATCTCTATGCAAACTTCCCAAATGCAATGATAAACCAATTGTCTCTAATCGTATTAGCACAGATCAAAGGGCTAGAAGAGGAAGTTATACATCGGAAATCTTGCCAAGAAAATTTGTCACCATCTTCAGAGTCGCCTACCCCCACAAAAAAAAGAGCCCAACAAATCCTTGTCATTTTACAAGATAACATGAATGGTAACTGAAATTGCATTCCTCGGTATAGGTGCAAGACAATAGTAACCTGCAAGTTGGAAGACTTAGGACGCACTATTAAAGTCAATTTTGCAGGTGTTAGATAATGCCACAACTCTCTAACCAAAAAAAATCATTTGTTTACTTATAAGCATGTAGCATACCCATAGTTATGTCAAACTAACTTGCTTTGCTTATTGAAATACTTTGGATAGTTTATTCATAGTGTGTTTCCCTATTTATTCCATCTCTATGACCTAAAACATGTATGTATATAATCTATAGTAACAACACATTCTTTTTTAATTATTCCTCTCATGCTTCCTTATTATCTTGTTTTTTATTACCTTGCTCGAAGTGACTAAATATATTTGAATTGTCATTTTCGACCTTAGTGTTATTTGCTATACCTGCATGGTGTGCACAATGGTGTGAACCTTCTATGTTATGCAATGTCTACTTTATAACTTAATATCCCCCCTTGGTCATGATACTAATCTTCACAATATCCCCCCTTGATCGCGATACTAATCCTCACAGGGGTCTTCAAATAGGAATAGGATGGAGGTTTTATAAAGGTTTGTCACCCATCATACTAGACTTAACCCTAGCTTGTGGCGGGCTTATGCCTTGGGAAAACAATGTCGAATCCGCTCCGGCCATGTCCCCTCCTCCCATGTGATATTTACATGATATTTCAAGCACCTTTCGTGTGGACAATCGGATGAGAATATGGGAAATGTAACGATGAATGACTCTCCTTTAAACCCTAAAACTATTGTCTCACCCAGGCCTCTATTCCGTTCGGTGTTTTTGCATATCGACTGTTAGTTCTACTTAGCGCGCTGGAATTTAGCTCCGAAGGATAGAAACAAGGTTTGTTCTCATTCAGGGAAATGTTTCGCCTCAGCCGTTGATGATAATGTTTTCCCATCCTCGGTATTAAATCATATTTTTTTTCTGGTATTTCTTGCACATTTTCTTTATGAATTACATCTGAATTTCCCTCTGTTTGGTATTTGTGTTCTTCTGCTTTGTCGAAATACATGTTCAACTAGCCTACTAGTGTGCACAACTACAATTTAGAAGGAAGAGCTTGATTTATGGAAGTGCGACTTCCCTGAGGATGGTATTCATCTCCAAGTAACTTTCTGGTTGCTTTTCTACTCATACATTGATTGTAGGGCTTATATTAAGTGTTAATATTCTTCACAGTTTCCTTTAGTGCAGAATTCTGCCTATTTACGGTATGGCTCTTGTTACAATTTGTGTTTCTTTTTATGAATGAACAGGAATTTCCCTATAGGTTATTCTTGTTTTTCTTTTCTTACAGCGTTGTACTCAAATTTCTTCATCTCTGCCTATGCTCCTTATTTCCCTCTTTTTTGTATACAAGGGGTGCGAGAGATAGTTCTCCTTCATCCAATGATCACATCTGATGATGGTCAATGCCAGGTACTTTCAATGTTCTAAAGTATGCATCTTCGATGGGTTTGGGTAGTCACGACCCCGCTCTGAGTACTTAGGTAGCACTCTTGTCCTTGAATTTCTCCTAGTGGAAACCTTGTATTTCCTTAATTCACATGGAATTTAATTTTTGTCTCCTTACAGTGAGTACAAGTGCTCACAATTTTGCTCTTGTTTGTAAGGTACTCCATTGGAAAGGTATAAGCACAAGTGTGCGCACTCTGCACTTTTGAATGTCTTCCATACACAGGTAAGGATTTAACTACTTCCTGATAATTTTTTTCTATTTATTTTCCTTTCCAAGTAGGGCACAATTTTTGTTCTGTAAGGTTTGTTGGGGATTTTTCTGCTAAAATCCCAAAAACAAACAATTAACTGAATACAGAGCAATGCTCTATTTTTCTCCTCAGGATCTTTTGCACAGGGAAGCAAATAAAATTTCTGAGAACATATATTTTTCACACCAATAAAACATTTTTCACACCAATAAAACCTTTATATTCATTAATAAAAATCCTGATACAATTTTCTTCCTCTCTCTCAGATGGATTCACCAAAAACAAAATTACCCTGCCTCTTTTACAAATGATTTTACAGTGCTGTGTAAAATCTTCTTTCACTGCTGTGTGAAAAGTTTCTACATTTACTGCTGTAGAATAAAAAATTCTTACATAAGTTTACTGTTGTAAAAGAAATTCTTTTACATTCACTCCTATTTGAAATTCTTCATTACATTCAAAATGCTGGGGATTTTACATTTCATATTCAAATAAAAAAAATTACATTGCCTTCCCATTCGTTTCAACAAACAACTACAAGCACCTGTAAGAAGAAATCCAAATTTCATTCACTGTAGGGAGTCTTTTCATTTTTACACTGTTGTGTTTCCCATGTTCTTTATTCGCTGCTGTGAACCCTCTACTTCTCATCCCGTGTGCAATTACAATGTAAAGTCAACGCATACACAATATATATGGGTTAACAACAAAATGCATGCCGTATGAAAACTTTAAATATTTTACCTAAGACTATGACAAAGTATTAAATGCATTAAATGAAACGTGCGGCAAAAACAAAACTAATGTTCTGGCAAGTTGAATAAGATCCTGGTCCGTTGACT
The DNA here is from genome assembly GCA_000404065.3 of Pinus taeda. NCBI lineage: Eukaryota > Viridiplantae > Streptophyta > Pinopsida > Pinales > Pinaceae > Pinus > Pinus taeda. The sequence goes on from APFE031191306.1 coordinate 15,189, forward strand.
TGATTAGATGTAATTCAGGTCTTACAGCCACACAACCCAAACGATGTTTAATGTCCGCAGAATGGGCAGTATTGGTGTTGTACACTAGACGCATAGCAGCAAGTCGGGGTGTTCGGAGGCCCTCTGACAAATATAACTTTTGCTGAAAGGTGGTGCGAAATGAACTGGCTGTTTTCTAAAGTGGTTTTCCGGAACAGCTCTGCAATAAATGCGCGCAGGTGAAATTACGGTTTCAACACTCCCCTTTAATTTCATCTGCTGGGCATTCAGTCATACCCAAACATTTTCTCAAAAACTCAAAGCTTTTCTGGTCCAGTGGCTTTGTCAGAATGTATTCAACCTGTTCCTGAGTCCTGCAATGTTCTAAGACAATTTTTCCATTGCTCACCAATTCCCTAATGTAATGAAACCTCGTGTCAATGTGTTTCGTTCTCTTATGAAACACTGAATTCTTTGATAATGCAATAGCTGAGCTATTGTCACAAAAAATCATTGTTTCTTTTGTCTGTTCTTGGCCTAAGCTCCTCAACATCCTTCTCATCCAAACTGCTTGACATGATGCTGCTGTAGCTGCCACATATTCTGCCTCTGCTGTAGACAATGCTACAATGGACTGTTTCTTAGAAGCCCATGAAATGGCTCCTGAACCCATGTGAAAAACATAACCGGAAGTGCTTTTCTGATCATCTACACTTCCATCCCAATCACTATCAGTGTATCCAACTAAATTTGAACATTCTGAGAGAGTATATAAGATGCCAAACCTTTTAGTACCTTTAACATATCTCAAAATTCTTTTTTCTGCCTGCTAATGTGCTTCCTTTGGCCTCTCCATGCATCTGGAAATCAAACTAACAACAAACATTATATCTGGCCTAGTTGCAGTTAAATACATGAGGCTGCCAACTATGCTCTTGTACAAACTAGGATCAAAATCCTTGCTACTGTCCTCTTTGCTGAGTTTTAATCCCATTACCGTGGGAGTGATCGTTGCCTTGCACTCTTGCATATTAAATCTGCCCAACACTTCATTTACATATTTTGCTTGAGAGATAAAAATTCCATTTTCATTTTGATCTACTTCTATTCCTAAGAAGTATCTTAGCAAACCCATGTTAGTCATTTCAAATTCCTCTTTCATGACTGCTTTGAAATTTTCAATAAGACAAACATCATTGCCTGTGAAAATCACATCATCAACATATAACACAACAATTAGCAATTTACCATCTTTTTCTTTGATGTAGACTATGGGTTCTCCCTCACATTTGTCAAATCCATTCTCCAGTAGATAGGAATCTATCCTACTGTACCATGCTCTTAGTGCTTGCTTTAGCCCATAAAGAGCTTTCTTCAATCTGCACACTTTGTGTTCTTGGCCTTTCTTCTCATAGCCTAGAGGCTGTTCAATATAGACCTCTTCCATTAAAACTCCATTTAGGAATGTTGAATTCACATCCATTTGGTAAACTTTCCATTTGTTTTGTGCTGCTATGGACATCACTCCTCTCACGGTTTCCATTCTTGCAACCGGTGCGAAAGTTTCCTCATAATCTCTCCCATACTGCTACTTGTATCCCTTGACAACCAGCCTTGCCTTGTGTCTTTCTATCTTGCCTTCATCATTGCACTTGGTCTTGTAGACCCATTTAACTCCAATGACTTCTTTATCTTTTGGTAGCTCAACCAACTCCCATGTCTTGTTTCTCTCTATGGCATTCATTTCCTCATCCATAGCTTCTATCCATTTCTTATCCTTAATTTCTTCTTCGAAATGAAAAGGATCATCAACATGACAATACAAGGAAAATAAGGAATTCATTCCTTCATCATAAATGTCACTTAAGTTTCTAAACCTTTTACCTCTTTCATTTGGTGTGCAAGTGCTTGAAGATGCACTTGAATTTCCACCTTGTGGTGTGCTTGGAGAAGCACTTTCATTTATCCTCAAGGGTGTTCCATGCTGTCCTTATGTTGGCGCTGCTATTTGGGCATGTGTTTCAACCATCTCCTCATCATCTTCATCATGATACAAACAATTTTTAACATTCACTATTTTCTCTATGCTTCCATCCCAAGTTTCCTCCTCAATGAACTAAACATATCTTCTAACAAAAAACTTCTTGGTTGATGGGATATACAACTTGTAAGCTTTGGATTCCTCACTGTATCCAATGAAAAGACATTTCTCCCCTTTGCTATCCAACTTCCTCCTTAGCTAATCTGGAATGTGTGCATAAGCCACACATCCAAAAACTTTCATGTGGGTGACTCCTTGCTTTCTCCCACTCCATGCTTCTTCCGGCACTCTATTTATCACTGCTTTTATAGGACACCTGTTCAAAATATATGCTGCAAAATTCACAGCTTCAGCCCAATAATCATTTGGCAAATGCTTTTCCTTCAACATGCTCCTCGTCATATCCATGATGGTTCTATTCTTCCTTTCAGCAACTCCATTTTGTTGTGGGGTGTACCTAGCTATGAATTGCTTATGAATTCCATTTTCTCTACAAAACCATAGGAATTCTTTGGAGATATACTCACCTCCTCTGTCAGTTCTCAAAACTTTGATATGCAGCCTGCTTTGATTTTCCACAAGTGCTTTGAAATTTCGAAATTTTTCAAACACTTCACTTTTGTTTTTAAGGAAATATACCCAAATGTTTCCAGTAAAATCATCAATGAATGTTAGAAAATATTGGCTGCCTGCTAAAGATGGAGTTTGCATCAGTCCACATACATCTGAGTGGACAATCTCTAAGGGTTCTTTTTCCCTTATGCTTTTCCCTGATGGAAAACTTTCCCTGTGTTGTTTCCCCAATATGCAACCTTCACAAAGGCTGTCTGGTTTCTCTATCAATGGTAATCCTCTTACCATCCTTTTTCTGCTCAACAAATTAAGACCTCCAAAGTTGAGATGTCCAAATCTCAAGTGCCACAACCAATTTTTATCCTTTGGCACACTTTGGAAAGCCTCTTGGGTAACTGCTGCAATTACTTCTTTGTTTTTCAAATCTGCCCTTATTCTGAGAGGGAACATCCTTTTCCTCGTCATCTTCACTTCAGCAATACATCTTTTGCTGGGTGCTATATCCACGATGGTGCATACATCATTCTTAAAGAAAACATTGTACCCCTTATGGACAAGCTGTCTAATACTCAAGAGGTTACATCTCATTCCAGGGACATAGTAGACATCTGCTATGGTTTTCTTTTCACCCTTCTTTGTAAATATTTTGACTTCTCCTTTTCCCATAACATAAATTTTGCTATCAGTCCCAAGTGTCACTTCTGATTTCACATTTTGATCTAAAGTAGAAAACAGGGCTATGTTTCCTGTCATATGGTTGCTGCAACCTGAGTCTAAAAACCATAAGTCTTCACTGTTTGTTTCAACCATGTTACAAGCTAACAACACATTATCTTGACTGATGTTTTCTCTAGTGACATTGGAATTTGGTCTATTACTCATATCATGTTGCTTCTTCCTACATTCACTGGCATAGTGCCCATACTTTTTGCAGTAATAACATTGGACATTGGATTTTTCATACCTTTGTCCTTGAGCATGATGTTGTTGACTTTGTTGGCTGTTGCCTTGGCCTTGGTTCTGATTTGGATTGCTGCCTCTTCCTTGAGCATTCGCTGGACTGTTCCTTCCACCTCTGCTCTGGCTTCTGCCTCTTCCTCTCTTGTTTCCTCTGACTTGACCTCTTCCTCTTCCAAAGGACATAAGGGTCTTGAAGGCTTGTTCTAGAGATTAGTTTTCATTTCTACTCAACCTTTGCTCATGTGTTATCAGTGATGCATGGAGTTCACAAATGAAAAGTTTGAGAGATCCTTTGTCTCTTCTATGGTGGTGACAATCACATCAAACGTTGAGGGTAGGACCCTCAATAGTTTCTCCACAATCCTCCTTTCTTCAAGAACTTCTCCATGAGTCCTCATTTGTGTGACCAAACCAATCACATGTGTGAAGAATGAGTCAATATTGTCTAACTCTTTCATGTTCAGATTCTCAAAATCTCTTCTCAGCAACTGTAGTTTTGTTGTCTTCACTTTCTCCATGCCTTGGTAGGCTGTCTTGAGAGTTTTCCATGCTTCTTTGGATGTCTTAGCTGCTGCTATCCTTGGAAACACACTCTGGTCCACTACTTGATACGAAAATACAAGAGCTTTTGAATCCTTCTTCCTATTGCTCTTTAATAGATCTTTCTATGCCTGAGTTAATCTATTAAACTCATTTTCATCTGCTGGTTCTTCAAAACCATCTTGAACTAATTCCCATAAATCTTGACAGGCAAACAGGGCTCTCATTGTTATTGCCTAATAGTCATAGTTTTTCCCATTGAACTTCCGGATTTGAGGATTAAACATACCCATGTTGGTGCTGGTGCTAGCCATTCTAGCACTCTTTAATTATGCTTCTAAATCCTTGACTGTGTATTTAAAATACTGACTGTTTCTTCAGCAGTAACACAAAAAAAACTTTGAGGAATACCTGGATCTTTTTATCTGAGACTTCACTTTGCTGGAGAAGATTTACTGCTGCAACAAAAATTCCTCCCTTCAGCTTCTTTGACACCTTCAAAGAGCCTGAACCTACTCTGATACCACTATTGGGGATTTTTCTGGTAAAATCCCAAAAACAAACAATTAACTGAATACAGAGCAATGCTCTGTTTTTCTCCTCAGGATCTTTTGCACAAGGAAACAAATAAAATTTCTGAGAACAAAGATTTTTCACACCAATAAAACCTTTATATTCATTAATAAAAATCCTAATACAATTTTCTTCCTCTCTCTCAGAGGGATTCACCAAACACTTTTCACCAAAAACAAAATTACCGTGCCTCTTTTACAAATGATTTTACAGTGTTGTTTAAAATCTTCTTTCGCAGCTGTGTGAAAAGTTTTTACATTTACTGCTGTAGAATAAAAAATTCTTACATAAGTTTACTGTTGTAAAATAAATTCTTTTACATTCACTCCTGTGTGAAATTCTTCATTACATTCCAAATGCTGGGGATTTTACATTTCATATTCAAATAAAAAAAATTACATTGCCTTCCCATTCCTTTCAACAAAAAACTACAAGCACATGTAAGAAGGAATCCAAATTTCATTCACTGTCGGGAGTCTTTTTCATTTTTTACACTGTTGTGTTTCCTATGTTCTTTATTCGCTACTGCGAACCCTCTACTTCTCATCCTGTGTGCAATTACAATGTAAAGTCAATGCATACACAATATATATGGGTTAACAACAAAATACATGCCGTATGAAAACTTTAAATATTTTACCTAAGACTATGACAAAGTATTAAATTCATTAAATGAAACGTGCAGCAAAAACAAAACTAATGTTCTGGCAGGTTGAATAAGATCCTGGTCTGTTGACTTGATCAGACGCAATTCAGGTCCTACAGCCACACAACCCAAACGATGTTTAATGTCCGGGGAATGGGCAGTATTGGTGTTGTACACTGGACGGTTGGCAGCAAGTCGGGGTGTTCGGAGGCCCTCTGACCAATACAACTTTTGCTGAAAGGTGGTGCGAAATGAACTGGCGGTTTTCTAAAGTGGTTTCCGGAACAGTGCTACAATAAATGCGCGCAGGTGAAATTATGGTTTCAACAAGGTTTTGGATTTTGATGCATAATGTTAATGTTTTTCCTGCTCTGTTGTGCAGGTGCTTGTTCCCTTTCATAATAATCTTCCTTGAGCATGATCAATATGACACCTTCAAGGTTGATATGCTGTCCATATGGATTCTAGGTTGGTGTACCTCCCTTTCCAGGGTTCGGTTTATTGTCAAAGTGCTAGTGAAATTCCTTACGTGATGGTGATGAAGTGTGCCTTCAAGGTTGATATGTTGTCCATATGGATTCTAGGTTGGTGTACCTCCCTTTCCAGGGTTCGGGTTTATTGTCAAAGTGCTAGTGAAATTCCTTACGTGATGGTGATGAAGTGTGCCTCTGATGCATAGTATGAATGTTAAGAGTTAAATGGATTATTTTAACTAATTTTTATCCCTTAGTTCTTAATTTTCAGATTAGTAATAGTTATAAAATGCGCTTATTCTATTTCTTTTTCAGGCTCATTATAGTGGAACTCGTCCATGATGTGGGTGCAAACCCTATATTTTTGTGTTTTCCAATACGATTTATTATAACCATAATAAATATTTATGTAGCCCTGTAATAGGGATTGCTGGTTTCGCATAGTGGATTATCTATTGACATTATTGTATTATGGTTAGCTCCAGGTTTTATTTATGACTATATCTCATTATGACCTGCTCACGTGGTCTTCCATGTGATAATGATGTAATTTACAACTTAATGTTTCCATTTTAATATATCTATATCTATATATATATATAATTCTCAATTTATGGGTTACAATGGTTAAGTTACTGCATCCATAATCTGCTTTTATTATCAGTCACAGTAGTTAATATATTTTTTCGGCTCTGGTGGGATGGTAACTATGTCTACTAAATTGTGATTTAATAAAATTTGTCACAATAATTAATATATATGTCATTGTTTCCAAGTGAATGTAAAAGGAATTAATTTTATTTCAGATTCATTCTTCCTTTATTTTTGTTATCTGAGTCTGTATAATTATATAAAAGTGGTAGGTCTCTTCATTTCCTCTTGGTATCCCTGCATCTCGTATAATTACTGGTCTCTCTTCACAACCCATGCATGTTTCATCAAACTTCAAGTAACCAATGCTACTTCGAATAGTTTAGAGGTCGGTCTTGTGATATCGTCAGTGCTATAGTTAATAACTCATTAAATATTTTAGCTATCTGCATACAATTTTTATTTATTTATTTATTTTTCCTAATAGATCACGCGTCCATCAGTACTTTACACCTTAGAAACTCAATAATACCAAGATGAAATTTCCCAGGCTTTAAACATTTTTCTTTCTATGTGCTTGTCAATAGCTTATTGCTAATACAAGGAATGCCTGCCTCTGAAGCATATTTTTGTAAAAAGAGGAAATTGCCTCTGAAGCATATTTTGGTAAAAAGAGGAAATCTAATATTGTAGTTGCTGCAATCACTACACTCAATCCATATCCACACCTCTGAGTTACTAAGTCAACATACTTGTGTAAATGAGTATAACTTATCCTTTATTTATTTTCTTTGTGTACATATAAAATATCTAACAATACATTATAGTAAATTACACATGCATAGTAAAAAAAATTAGTTTCACGCCACTAAATCTAGTATAACATAATATATGCACTTCAAAAATGCAGTAGATTGAGCCTCCACGCCGAATCTCAATTCCAAAAACAATTTTATAATTCAATTCTCTAATTACTTACATCTCTACAATGCATTCAATTCTATGAAACAAAATCTTTACGCTACGAATAACTCAGAAATAGAATATCCACTTATGATTATTCCTAAAACAACATCAACGTATGGTTGTTCTAAATGAAAGAACATGAATATTAATTAGCAGATAATTCAAATAACATGATTAGGGATACTTGGGAATTCCACGCCTTTTTCCACCCAACCTAGAATTGTAATTACTCTAGTTTGTCCCAGAGTTGAGATGAAATTTCTAGGGTATCAAAACTTTTATTGATCCCTTCAATAGGTATTTTATACCTTTTTTCCATGATAATTCTTTCCTTTTGTGGCATCCCCTTTTTGTGGTCCTTAACGTCCACTTTCCTAGGCTCTTCCTTGAAATCCCACCTTTCTCTTCCATTATGCTTTGAACCTTATCCAGGATTAGGATCTTTCCCAAGATAAGCGATTTAATGGACTTTCTCTCCTATCCATTAAAAAGTATCTAGAATATTATGTAGAATATTTATCATGAAATTATTTTCCCAATCTCATTTTCCAATGATATTTTTTTTGTTTCTCTTTCTGGCAAGAATATCATATTCGTGTGTATCATTCCCAAGTATTTAAATTCCATTTATTTTTTTATTAATAAAAATATTTATTTACATAAATATTTCAATGTACTTTATGGACTTTCCACCATTATTACTAACATAATTCAATCTAAATAAAAACAACATTACAATAGCAGAGGGATATCACATTCTTCTCCTCATTTTATACACACTGTGTTCAGTGTTTATTTTGAAATTGCCTCCTTCTAAAATAGTGTTGGATGAATTTTTTGCATTTCAAATTTCGCTCCCATGTAGCCTGTTCGGGAGTAAAATTCTTCCATTGCACTTTAACCCAAATGACAACTCGATTCCAGAGCTAGATTTCTTTATGATCTAGGATATAAAGAGGTTCTACGAGAAAGTATACTTCGGTTTCCACCAGTAGTATTTTCCAATCAATAGTGTGATAAATATCATGTACATATTTCTTAGGTAAAGACACATGAAAAACATTATGAACTTTATGTTGATTTATGTAGCTTGGGAGGCAGTCCAAGCCCTAGGGTTCAAGGTTTGGAGGGAAAAGAACCACAAGGGAAGCTTGTGGGCTTGGAACCAAAGTATGGGGTTTTGCACCCATCGGGTAAAATATATCATGAATTTGATCTTGGGAAAATTTGAGGTAATAGAGCTTGGTGAGCCGATTCCAATGCTCTAAAGATCACTCAAATCATATCTCTACAAAAGAAAGTTATGAATTTTTGAAGTTGACTAGTAATTATTAGTTTTCGAGTAGTGTAGGCTTGAAGTAAAATTCATCCAGTAGATGGGTCTCTTCATGAATTCATGGAGCCCTCATTTTGTGTATAAATATGAGGTGTATTGGAGTCATTTAGGCATCCACCTAGTGAAACATCCGTCCAAGATATCTCTAAAATTTGGATGCCCTAACCACAATAAGAAAGGGTCAAGGGACAGTGTGAGGATAAGTTTGAATTAAAGGCTGAGGAGCAATGTGGGAGAATTCGGTTTGGAGGTTGAGTTCTGGGCATGATTGCAGACCTTCTAAGGGTTGTTTAAGGGCTAAAAATACATTTTTCTAGGGCTGAGATGTTGGGCTTGATAGCTAAGGAGTAGAAGAAGTTATACAACTATGTTAAGGGAAGCATTGGGTTGATTTGAGGGAGGCTGAGAGCCACAACTTGTTGTTGCGTTAGGTTGCATGCCATAGCCAACAAATAAGGTTGTTTCAAGGGTAGAATTGGGTTTAAAAAGACTCCTTGAGGTAGAGTTGGGGTGGAAGAGCCTATCCTTGGAGAACTGTAATGCTTGAAGGATTTTGTTGTTGATCACGTGAAGGGTTAAGGGTTGAAGTTTGTTGTCTAACTAGAGTTGCAGGAAGAACAAAACATAGTGGAGGACAATAGTGTTTTATGGAGGAATATTTGGTCAATAAATGACCAGTTTGGATCAGATTTACTTCAGACTATGTGAGCCAATTTGTAGATGAGATTGGGTGAAACAATGTAAACTTTGAAATGGGAACTATAAACTCAAAACGGGAACTCTCGCCAAAAAACCCCGAAAAAACACCAAAAATAGTGCTAAAAAGGAAAAGTATGTATACTGGAACGATGGTTTTTTTTTAAGGGTCAATTTTGAACATGTTTTAAAAAATGGCAGTGAAAACGAAATTTTCGTGCAAAAAAACCTTGAAAATGAAAAAGTGTTGATACTAGAATGACGATTTTTTTTTAGGGTCAATTTTCAACATTTTTAAAAATACTAGTGAAACCAAATTTTTATGTGCAAAAAAATAGTTGTTTATGAGAAAAAAACACACTAATGTTTTTGGTATAATAACATTTTTCTTTCCTAAGTATAAATTCAACATGTTTTCAACCATAACACGCTAGATACAAAAGAAATTGGAATTTTTTCAACGATAAAATTAAAAAATAATAACATTATAAACAAATTACATGACTAAATGAATCAAAATGTCATTATTTGTATATTGAATGAAACATACATGATATCTATAATTTAATATTGCATTGTAGATATTCTAAACAATAAAAATTATCATAATTAAGACATATAATCAAACAATATAAAAATGACTCATAACTTCTAATTTAACACCATATGGAAATCAAAAATTTTATTTCAAGATATGATGCAAACATCACTTATATAAATTGTCTTAGACAACTATTCAAAATCCCTCATATTTTCTTGCACACCATCAGAATTCACATCTTTAGATGAATGACTGGATGCAGACGAAGATGTTCCATATTCTTCTCTTTCATCAACAACTAGTGCCCTATCTCAGTCCACATGCATGCCCACCATTTCAGGTTTCAAAGTTCTTCTAGATCTATGATTGGTTTTATGAGACTCCCATCTCAACATTGTTCCTTCTGGTAACAACCGTTTTAGAATCTATATCATCATAGCCAAGCTAGACACCAAATTGGTGTGTGAGACTCCCTTGTTGCGGGACAAGAGACCCACCTCCACGTAACCGATTTGATTATTGTCTATGAAGGAATACCTCCTCTAAGCCCTTCTGGTTTTTGAATCTGTGATCTCTTAGAAGGAAACACATGCTCTTAACTATTAGGCTTATTCATGCTCTAAGAAAGTGGATTTGATGAGAAAACGATAGTAATCGAGAAACTCACAATTATAACTCGCGATCACAATATGTAACACACATATAACACACATGTAAGATTACAAATTATGATAATATGTTTGAGAATACAAGCATAACTATTTCCTTTTATGCATCTTCAATGGGAATGTAATTATGAAATAGAATCTATCTTAGGTTTGGAGGTTGTGTTTTAAAAATTGATGCATTAATAAAGCCTATATGTGTAATCTTAAATGTATAAAATTGTATTTTGTGCTATTTCAAGAAAATTGATTTGAACGTTCATTTTGTTAGGTTTAAAGGTCACATAATTAAGCACAAAATTCAACGTTGATTTCCAAGTTATTAATTTGTTTTAGTTTCCAAAAAAATTACATAATGCTACAATTTTTTCCACAATTCCCCAAAATAACCATCTAAGTCCAAGAATTTGAAGATATTAAAGTGTTAAAGCTCCATGATTTCTGGTAGTGCAACAAGTTGTTTATTTATTTTATTTTAGTATTGAACCCTAATCTACATTACTTGCTAATTTGTAATGAATAATAACTAAGCATTAATGCCTTCCAAAGCATTTAGTGCTACTAAGTCTTCTTGATGATCAATGCAATGAACACTTATTAAATTTGACACAAGTTTTTTTTTAATAAAATGATAAATCTTGTTTGATTAACGGCCATAAAAGAAGTACCATTCATGGAAACAAATACCATTTTTTTGATGTAATATGTTGGCTTCAACTTCTAAACCTTACACTATGGTGGAAATTGTTTTTCCTTTGATATCATCTAGTAATTTTATAGGCTCCACACCTTATGAGACATGTTCCAAAAGTCTTTAAATCCAAAAATATAGCATGAATATCAATATGTTTTTCTATTGTATGATATTTTCATTTTTGTTTAACACAAAAGAGATTAAAGGACTCTAAAGCATATTTCTCAATTGATCTCTTTCAAATATTCAAATTTAAATAATGGATAATCTTATTTTTGGAATATTTGGATACATTAAGAGATGACAAAGGAACAACGAGGCTTATGAAGGGAAAAAGATAACTCTTGTTGTGTTAGCTATAGTATGCCTATTGTGATAGCTAAATTTTGTTTATAGCATAACCATGACATTTTCACAAAAGGTTATAGCATATCCTATTGTTTTAATTAAAACATTTTTTGTTGAATCTACTTATGCATGTCTAATGGACTGTCCAATATGATGTTTTTTACAATACAACAATTTTATAGCTTTCATACAAACTATATTTGCATGTTAAGATATGGTAGTAGGTGAGATTGGAGTGAGACCATTACTAGATGAAGGAAATGGAGGTGAAGTATAAAAGGAGTTGAACATCCACATGACTACCACCCAAGAGGAGAGAAGCAATGGATGATCGAGGAGGAAAGGAAATCAAATGCAATAGGGATTGTTGGAACAAATGTGGATCCTATTTGAAATTTATATTAGTGACATATGCTAGAAAATGTTTTTGTTCTCAAGTATTCAATGCATCCCTCTAACTGACTATTGTCGATTTAACACCAAAATTGTGGAGTAAGGTGAGGAAGTAAGCATCAATAATTTGCAGGCAAAGCATCAACATTTTTACTAAGACGAGAATAGATAACCTTCGACTGCAATGCATTAATGGTAGGGAAATGAGATGAGGTAAGTCTCCCTTGGCATGTAAGCAAGGTCAATCTAATGTGATGTGACAAGGTTATAAGTAAAATACAAATCTTATAAAATTTAGTCAATCAATTTTTTTTAGAGAAAGTAGGGGATAGATTTAAACAAAGCTTAAGAAAAAGTGTTCAATATAATATGGATATAAACAATGTGCTATTATATAAATATAATAACATAGATCAATATTCATATTATAATAATTGAAAAAAGATAATTGAAGCTACAAAGTGCAAAAAACAATAAGAGTACCATAAAGAAAAATAAATAAAGTAGTGATATCAGTGATAGGCATGCCAAGCAAGCAATGAATTGAATAATTGAGAAGCGGATCACGCATTGCCAATTCATGAATACAACACCCATTTCGGAAGATAGCCCAATGGAAATGGCAACAGTTAGTCTTTATAAGCAGTAGTGATAAAAAAACCGATTCAAAATCCATGCTATGGTCGGAATGTTTTTATAACCGAGTTGCAATGGCCCACAATCAATAAGTTTCTCATGGTTTGGTATTCTGGAGGCAACAAATGTGGTGCGCAATATAGATGGAACAAAAAATATTCTAGGCCAGGATTATTATCTTTATAGGAATTCGAGAGGAGGATTATTATCTTTTTCAACTTTCACTTTGTCATATTTACAACTTTTAAACATGAATATTTTGAAACATCAGAGCCATCGGGGCAATTCTGAGAATCACCCCGCCACCACGCGCTTCTGAGAATCGTGGGGTGGTGGGGTGATTCTCAGAATTGCCACAATGGCTCTGATGTTTCAACGTTCCAAGAAGCATAGCTGAGATGGCAGTAGGAACAGGGAATCCAAGAGTCATTTCAGTGTTTCAGAAAGTTGCTCAGCAAGCAAGATTATGACATCTTCCACTGTGCTAAATACGATGCATTTACATTCATGGGTAGTTCCCTTGGATTCAGGAGATTTTACAGATTCATGGGTATTTCCCTTAGATTCAGTGATTTTACATGAAAGAATTGGAGGATGGTTTATACGGATAGAGAAGGATGAGAGGTTTATATGGATCTCCTACTAATCATCATAACATATGATATATGAACAACTTTATTTTGATATGTTTACCTACGCATAGAAGTCGACATGAAAATTGTAAGTAATAAAACATGGTCTTTTGTTGCTATTTTCTAAAACCAAATAATATAGCAATCATTTTTAAATTATATCAGTGGACAGTTCGTTGACTTGGGGACGAGAATCACCATGATGGCTTTGATGTTTCAGCGTTCCAGGAATCATAGCTGAGATGGCAATAGGAACAAGGAATCTGAGAGCCGTTTCAATGTTCCAGGAAGCTGCTCAGCAAGCAAGATTATGATGTCTTCCACTGTGCTAAATACGATGCATTTACATTCATGGGTAGTTCCCTTGGATTCAGGAGATTTTACAAATTCATGGGTAGTTCCCTTGGATTCAAGAGATTTTACAAGAAAGAATTGGAGGATGGTTTATACGGATAGAGAAGGATGAGAGGTTTATACGGATCTCCTACTAACCATCATAATGTATGATATATGAACAACTTTATTTTGATATGTTTACCTACACATAGAAGTCGACATGAAAATTGTAAGTAATAAAACGTGGTCTTTTTGTTGTTGTTTTCTAAAACCAAATAATATAGCACGCATTTTTAAATTTTATCAGTAGACAGTTCATCAACTTGGGGACGATTAAGAAGGAATGTGTGTGGATCGGTGATACAATCAAAGGTGAAAATGAGGTTTACCATAAAAGATTAAGTTTCAATGTCTATGCCACCATCTGAAATAGTGGAATAGCGGAAAGAGTGGGAACGCCATAGTGAGATGAGGACCAAAGCTATGATAATATCTATCACTGAAAGGGATGGAAAGTGCACGGGAAGCCATCTGGTCTACTTTTTCATGAAGACGTGTCCGTTCCCACTTTACCTTCTCTGCACGGATTCGATTTCCTTGAGTTGGGAGAAAAATATACTTTATTATTCATATGAATGTGATCCCTTCCACGTTGCTTTTGTGTTATGAAACCAGCACACAAAAAGATAGAAAAGATAGTTGAATGCCTTAGAATTCAGCCTCTTTGAGGGGGCAACCTCCTTTACATTACACAAATGAACAATTCTTTGATGATTCAAATGACAAAAGCTCCTTTCTATATATAGGAGTCTAAGGAGTCACAATCTAACCCAGCCGACCTAACAATAATAATGTAAAGCCACAAAAATAACAATAGAGGGATTTTATGGGGCACAGTAAAAAAAATATGGGGACAATAGGGGCACAACAATATTAACAAGGGATACAACTACAGCAGTAATGGGGTAAACACTAGTATTATAAAGACCTAACATGCCCCTCTCCTTCAAAAAACGTGTTGTCCTCAATGCTTGAGTAGTTCTAGATGATTCTGTATAAAATTCTCATCCTCCCGTGTGGAATCTTTAGCGGATAAGTTCTTCCACCTGATGAGATACTCTGAAATTGATCGATTTTGTAGTTGTTGAGTTCTTGTTTCTGTGATTGCTTCCGGTTCCAATGTAATTTTTCCTTCCTCGTCAAGTTCTGGAAATATTGTTTGAACTAAGAGCTTGTCACCTATAACCTTCTTTAAACATGAAACATGGAAAAATGGGTGCATTCGAGATGCTCCAAGAAGCTCCAATTTGTATGCCATAGTACCAATCTTTTGCAACACCTTGTACAAACCATAATACTTTGGTGATAATT